>VYXB01009649.1:126961-215313 GCA_013397135.1 Pachyramphus minor | reverse complement strand
CCCTTATCCTGAAACTCCCCAGATTTTATAAAAGCTGACTTGGGCTCAGCCTTGTTACTAAGCAAAAAAATGACAGAAATAGCATTGTTCAGATTCTTCTTCCCTTATTCCCTGGAAGAAGGAGCTGAAGGAATCACAGCTGAACACGGTGCTTTGGCTGCAGGGTAACTTGAGGCACCTCAGTGTGGTGGCTGCCGGCCTCCTGCTCCCGAGCAACCACAGAGCCCAGTGCTTGGCTTAAATCTACATAACACAGGGGGAGTTTTGTGGTATCTTGGGCATAGGCATAATTTAAATTTAGGACTCAGGCCCCATATATAAGTAAGTTTTCCCGGATTTAACCGGCAACACAGAATAAACACTTTCATCAGAAGAGTGGTGTTTTTTTAAAATGTATTACTTTGTGATGCTGAGGCAGAAGACTCTGTAGTTTGCTTTACTGATTGTAAGAATTATGACCTGTGCTTTAGAACAGTTTTTCTTCCACCCTCTGATCATCTCCCCAAACAGCTAAGAGCTATTTTTCCTTCTCTGAGGATGATCTGATGAAGTTGATGCTATGTGGTAGGTCCTGGCCACCTGCTTTACTTGGTCATGTGAATGCTTTCCTGAGTCATACTCCCAAAATACATTGTTGCCTAAATCTAGGGAAAACTGACAATTGGTAGCTGTTCAACTTTCATATTACACCAGAATTTATGTTAAAAATAAGTTCTCACAAATGATTAATGTCTGTAAAACATATGGGTTTTCTGCTGAGAAACTAGGTAAGCACCTAGTTTGCTGTGTGAGAAGGGTTTTCTCTTGCTATTAATTCCTCCAGGAATTAATGTAGGAAATTGGGATTCATGTTCCATACTTTTCTGGTTAAATATTGGCACTGTCACGGAGATTTTCCCAGTCTGTGTCAGCTACTGTTAACTTTGAGAGCCGTGTGACTTTTCAGGCACTGTGACTTTTCAGTTCTTTTCAACAGAGTAATATCTTTTCAGCCAGGAGAGTTAAGGTTGCTTTAGCAAGGCAGAAGGGCACAGGCCATCTGTAAGTGGGCTGTTAAGTTGTTCTGTGAGCCAGAACCTGTGGGCAAAAACATTTTCTGTGGTGAACTGACTCCTGGCCTCCCCTTTCTGGAATGGATCTGAGCGATGTGGTTATACTGAGATCCCGCTGTTTTGGCTATTATTTTTTGAAAGAGTGCCTGTCTTTGGGAGAGGACTCTAAACAGTATTCCAGGTGGATGATGGGGTCCACCTTTCAGTCTGGAGGAAACAGGGGAAATGTAAAGTGCTGTGCTGGTCCCAGCATTCCCTTGGGCTGCCTCTGCAGTGGTGCTTGGAGGGGGTTGACTGCCACAAGCTCCTTGGTCAGTAACTGGGCTGTTTTGAATTTTGCTGAGGTGTGTGTGCCTGTCTTCATGGATTATGTGTGAAAGGTGATGGCCCCTTTCCCCCATATTGGGAAGCAGAAGGTGAGGAGTGCATTATCCACCCTGTACTTGTACTCTGTGGAATAACTGACTAAGTTTGTTGCAAAACAAACTTAGGGTCATAGGGGAAAACAGACAGAGCAAGTTGACAATGTGAAATTGTTGAGAAAAAAAAAGACAAACGTGGTTCTGCAATTGGGAATATGGTTGGGAATGTTGCATGGAAGACAAAGAACATAGTTATTCTGATTTGAAATTGCTGAGGCTTCATCTAATGCACGTTTTGGATACTGCATTTTCAGATATTGACAAGCTGAAGAGTCTCCAGAAAAGAGAAGCAAAAAAACTCTTAGTAAACAATTCTTTGTAAGCAAGACCTGGGAGAAAATACTAAAAGAAATAGAAGGTTTTGTAAGCTTTTTCTAAAGAAAGAAAATGATCTTGTGAATGTGGAAAAATTTTTTAGGTTTTCTGGCTTCTTTAAATAGAAAATGAGTATGGTTATATAGAAAAACGAGGAAAAATATAAACAACACAATATGCAGTAAAGAAAATGCAATTTTCTATGCAATAAGAGGCTATCTAACCAGATAAGGAAAGAATTTAAGTGAGCAGTGCATTTTTGTCTTGAATGAAAATCATGCAAAAGAATTTTACATTGATGCCTTAGAAGTGGTTTAGTTTAGCAAACACTTATTTTGATTTAAAATATTCTTGCTTGAGTAAACAAGCATACCTTTGCAGCTGCTGTTGAATATGGATTGAGTTTAGACAAAATGTAAAGCCTTGTCTTAACTGCTTCAAAACCAGCCCATCTCAGACCATTTAACACCCAGTGCAACTCCCACCAAATTAATTGTGAAGACACAATTAAGAATTAAGAATTAAAGAATTCTTTACACCATATAACAGCCTTTACCCAAAGCTGGTGAAAGCAAAGCGGTCTGCATGGGTGCCTGTATTTGGTGCAGTAGGAACATTTCAATAGATTGCAGCAATCAGTTCTGAGATTTGTTTGTCTGTGTGGGGCCTGGGGATTTTAGTTCAAGATGGATTTCATGTTGTCCTCTAGATCTTAGTCTTTCATTGTAAATTATGGATTCACTTCAGTTCTGCGCTGTTGCATAGAACCAAAGGATTAGGAGGTGGAAGCTTTACAGTTCCTCCTTCTGAGTCACACAGTGGATTTAAAATACAAAGTTATTAAACCAGGAAGGTATGTCTCCTTTCCAATGTATCCTTTATCAAAGTACAAATGTGAGCAAACTGAGGAATGTGTGATATGATTATTTTATTGGTAGTTCTCCCACTGAACTGTCAATGGTGACTTGAATTTCTCTATGTTACATGACAAAGAGGTTATTGGTAATAACTTTGCTCTTTCTTGGCAGACATGCTGAATATCAAGGGTACAGAAATTTAATCTTATTCTTGATAGCAACTAGGCATTTTTAAGATATTCATCAAAAAGGTCTTTGAACTTTTTATTCTGTCCAACAACTTGATAATCATAAAACAAGGAGAAATTCTTATAAAATGTGAGCACCTTGGTTTTTTCCAAGGGCTCATATGTCTGTCACACGAGTTTTCTAACATTTGATGAAAGTATCTAAAGCTTTACAGTAAAGACCTTGATAATTAACAGATCAAGACTTTAATTCACTTATGTCTTACAACATAAGCTGTATTTGTGTGAATGTAGAAACAGGCTCTTCTGACCCAATTTGCTGCTTCTAACATTGGAACTAACATTGATTAATAGATCCTAATTAACTTATTGTAGCCTTACATAATCAGAGTGTAATTTTTTAAGCTGAGAGTTTCTGACCTGAAAGTTATATTTAGAGTTTGTATCCGAATTCAAACTTTCCTTTTGTTCAGTATGGTACAACAAGAGTTGAGTAAGAGACGTCTTTTGAATTTTTTGAAATTAAAAGGTATTTCATGATAGCTCTTGTTCTAGCTGAGCAGAAAACATGCCTTTTTTATTTAGAGTGTTTGGGGTTTTTTGCTTTTGCTAATAAAAGCGGGACTGTCTTCATGTAGCTAAGCACTTCAGTGGTTGGAACACATCTTGGGAAAAGAGCACCCTGAACCAAATGCCTGATACTTCCTTCTAAGTGAGTTTCCTAAAGCTAATTTTGCTATATCCAGCTGAGTGGGACAGAGGAAGACCTACCTTTTATTCTTTTCTTCTCCACTCTCTCAAAATTTTATTTTTCTTATTAACATTCCTAAACCAAACAAACACACTTACATTTCCTTATAGAAACCAGTTAAAGCATTCCTGGCAATTTGTGTTGCAGGCTCTCAAAGGCTTTGGCGGATCCAGCAGTGAGTGGGGCTTTTTAGTCCCAGCAGCTGGATTTGGGTTCACCAGCAAAATTCTTCTTCCTCCCTTGAGACATGACTTCCCATTACTCTGTATTTTTATTGTTTGGTTTTGGTTTTGTTTTTTGCTTTTTGTGGTTGTTTTTTTCTCTTGTGTAGCTCATAAATCTTTATTTAAAGACATGAGGTCTTGGATTATCTGCTTTCCCCAGGAGTCTGAACTCTTCAGCTCTAGACTCCTTGTTGCCATTAGGGCAGCAGGGCTGATATGAGCTTGCTTGCTGCAGTTTGTCTTCACCCAGTGCACCCAGCTATTTTTCCCTCCAACCATGTGGAGAAGGAGAAATGATCCATATCCAGCTGTAGGCTTTGTTTTTTCCCTGTTGTTCTGTTTCTGTTCATGCGCAGGCTTTTCCATTTCACGAAGCAGCTTTACATGAAAGCTGAAATGTAATTGCATCCTCCTGAGTAAAATGGACAATTTCTGTGCCAACTGTGTTTTTAAAGAAAAAGATTACAGCATTCACTCTGCTGCCTGCTTTCTCTGCGAATGAATCCCTTTGCTGATGTAAAGGGATTAAATATTCTAAAACACCAGCCAGACCAATTCTCTGTAATTCCATAAGTACACAGAAGATCACCTTCATTATTTTTGTCAGGGGAAGAAGTAAAAAATAACAGGGAGGTCTCTTTCAATGCACCTTGTTTTACTTCAGGAAATACTAGTGAGGATTCATTTCAGTGTACATCATACTTACTGTTCCTCTCAGCTCTCCATGTTAACTTCAACTAAAATTTCCTTGTGGAATTTGTAGCTTTCTGATATACCTTGTAGATCTAAGGCATCAAAATAAATATTGTGCAGTTTGCATGTTTTATTTCTTTGTTTTAAACTGAAGCCTTGGAGTGTGGTAACATTTGTTTATGTCACAGAAAAAAAACTTAAAAGGGTGCATGGTTGCAAACAAAGCAGTTTCAAGTATCTTTTTACACCCCATTTTTATAGTTTCTAGTACTCTTTGTCTCATTCGTAATATTTTTATATGGCCTCAGGAAATGTGTGGCTTTCAGTATTTTGTCTTTCATTGATTGCATTTTGTAAGATTTCCAGGCTTAGTCATGCATTTTATGTTTGACTGTGGGCAGTCTTAAAGTAGTTTTCTTATAGTTATGTTGTGAGCATAACAATGCCAATATATCTCACTGTCTTGGAATAGTGTACGGACTTTTTTTTCCCAGACAGATGATGTTGCAGACTTACCTGAAAGAATACTCGATGGCAAGGTTATGCAATGTAGTTCTTGTTCCCCAAAATGTGTTTCTCTATCTCAAGCCTGCACAGTCCTCCCCTTAATACTGGAATTTATTCTTTCAAAGGAATCTCTGATATCCCCTGGAGCAGTCCAAACCACCTTAATGAATAGAGGTTAGGAAAAATAGTGCTCTAGCTGTTTTGAACAGTGGCGTTTGCAAAAGTGGGAGAGGTTCTCAAATTCGGGACAACCTGAACTCAAGAGACTGGGCTGTCCCGGGTGATATAGTTCTACTTTGGAGGTCTAGTTAAATTGTAAGACTTTTAGTCTCCTTTTGGGAGGTGCTGAAGGGCTAATTCCCATTATTGTATGGTTCAGAAGATTCAGCAGATGTTCTGTGTCACGGGATGAAGGGGGTGACAAGCTGCTTCTCCTTCGGTTATTGTCACTGCTACATCCATTCTGGCTACTGATCACAGCTGCTGCAGGACAGACTCGGTGGTGCCACATCATTGACTTTTTGAGCACTGCGTGTTCATCTCAACCAAGGAACACAGCAATAACCAGACAAGCCCTAAGGAAGTATTAGAGCCTGTGTCTATAAAATACGATTATGTTCTGAAAGATGCTGAGCATCAAGTCTGAATGAAATCAGTAAGAGTGTGCAGGGCAACACGGAGCAATACAGAGGGAGTACTGTGAGTCTAAGAGCAGTGGAGGTACAAAAGAAACTGTTACAAAATTAAAACCAGTGAGATTTATTTAGCTACGCTCTACTAGACTGGATTATAGACCAATGTGAGCATAGGCGCTTGGAGGCTTGGGGGAAGAGGAGGTGGGTGGCTCATCAGAAAAACTGCAAGTGTCAAGAGAAAAGACTAAAACATCATAATACTGTAATAACCTCATATGCTGTCAGATAAAAGGGTGAAACTTTAGAATGGGATTGTCATCTGTGTGTGCTTCTGTATGTGGAAATATAATGGATTCTGACAGACTTCTTTTTAAGGAGATTCTTTAACTCCTCTTTTTTTCCCACCAATAATCATAGAAATTTTCTTTGAGATGTAAGGTGCTTCAAAAGCCATGGGGGTTTTTTTCTCCTCATTAGGAAGCCCCCAAAAAAGTCTGCATTTTCAGAGAACAACTGGTTGCTACAACATGTTTTCTTGCTGTTAACTTTACTAAATCACAAGGGATGTAACCACAACTAACCTGACTTTAGCCAAATTAAAGCTAACTTACTCTTCAGTCTTTACCTGAACAAAAGCATTCATCAGTCATCTTCATGAGTTCACAAAACCCTAAGGTTACAGGAAATTCTCATGTATTGTGTAACCATCTGCAGATCTTAATGCCAGACATTTTTTAACAGTATCCTTTGCCTAAAAGGAAAAATGGTTCAAAGCTGTTGTGGGAGAGGATAGAGATTTCTTTCCCTTCCAAGGCAAAATGTTCTCTTCTTCTTTCTTAGTCTAAGCCTGTAACTATTTCAACCTCCCAAGGTCTGCCTTCAAGAGATGCTTACAAATTATGGAGAGGTAGTACTTGAAATCTGAAGCTAATGTTTTTTTTCTACCATCTGTACTACTTAAGATCTTTTCAAGACTTCTGTTAAATGGTAAATCAAGAGCACTTTATTGAAGACTATTGATGATTACTGGCTCTTTTAGGAAGCACTGATTTTGTGTGGTATTTGTGTACAGCATTACTTGAGCCTGAAGTTTCAGTATTTTATGGCAGATGTTTCTGCCAGGCCTTCAGATCTTTCCCATTGTACTTGATCTCTGAGGAGGCAGAGCTTACACTGTTGGACAAATGCTGACTGAACTGTCCCTGTGCCTTGCTTAGTACTTGAGGAGCAATAGCAGCCTTCAGTGGGCTCTTGTGTCCCAAGATTTAATCCACTCTAAATCCAACCTTATTGCTAGCATAAACTGGTATCTGTCTTAAATGCAGTGATAGATTAATTCCTTCTGCTTCCTCTAGTTTTTATTTTCTCCCTATGAGGTTTTAAAGAACCACCATTAATTTTAGCTTTCCTGCTGTGCATCCCCAACTTTAAACTAGCCCGACCTCTCCTCTGGATTGTTGCCAAGGGCTATAGTAGGAGTAGTAACTACTTTATGGTTTCTTCCACGTGTCTTAATTTTAAATCTTTGACGATCTATGTCCAGTTTCACCTCCAGAATTTCTTTTTGCCTGACCAGTCACAGCCTAAGCTGTACCCATGAGTCTCATACCAGCTTTAGAAGGAGTGACATTACATTTCTTCCTGTTTCTTCAAGCTCTTATTTTAGCCGTGTGAGCATGTCAAGGTCTATCACTCAGCTGCATATGCTCTCCTTTTTCAAGCTCTATCCTCAACCTAAATACCATCTTCCAGCAATGCAGTGGGACTTGACATACCTTACCACCGATGGCAGCACATTTACACCTCTGTCCCACAGTCCTCAGGTCACCCTGAAGGCTCTCAGCCTGCAGCATTCATCTCACTCCTGCTTTTCTGCCTTCCTGAAAGCTAAATCTAAGTGTAGTTGGAGGCTAGTTAGTACTTGCCTGAATTGGAGTGACAGCTCATTTAGCCCTGCTTCCTCCAGCTCTCATTTTGCGAGCATCTGCAGAACCAAAAGTAGTGCTGAGTCTTGAAGGGCTCACAGGGCTGAAGTGAGTGCTATGGACAGGACAGGAAGATACAGTCCATTTTGCAGGATTTGGGAGAAGGTCAAATGCATGATGGGGTTTTTTTAAGACCTGCAGGGCTGAAAAGGGGCAGATACAAGTCATATTTCTGGTATAGCTTCTACCTTACTAATACAGTTTTGTCATCCTTTTATCTGTGGACATGTTTGTCTTTTATGATTTAACGGCCACTTTTATGATTTAATGCCCACTTCAGCTGCTTTCTTGAGCTCTCCCTAACTACAGCCTAAGCCATGACCCTTGGGCTGTTATTTATCTCTCCATGCTAGAAACTCTTTTTAATATCTAGCCCTGAAGATTTTGCTCCTCTCATCCCTTAATATATCCCTGGCCGTGTGAGTTGCACTTCCCATTTACATGATAAACCATTAACTTGTGCTTACACCATAAATGTATCAGATGGAAGGAAGCTGCATCTCTTAGTCATGTTGAAACTGGAATAGAGTTACATTTTGGAATATTGTTCTCTGGAAGATGTCCAGCTGGAGCAATGACATTAAACATACTCTGAATTACTATATAAAGAGCTTTTTTTCTCATTTATCAGTACTAGCATCAAGCATAATCTTAGGTCTTTAACCCTTGCTTTTCCTGATCCCTGTTCACATTTTGGTCTGAGCCTTATTCCAAGTAAAAAACCTAGCCCAGTGATACCAACCTGATTCTCTAGGTAGCCACTCAAGTAATTTTTGTCCAAAATAGAGGTCTAATCCAATAATAATTCTAGGTTTACGGTCCCTCCTATGCTGATCCATAATATTAGTACTTAATTAGTTCCCTTCCTAACCTTCAGGCAGTTGTGTCTGAATTACTAAATTTAGTTCTTTATATGTTTTCTGGAACTCAAACCTTCTCCTTGACACCTCTCGCCTAGAAATAAATAACTGTTAATTTCTATGATGTGTTTACTTTGGCAAATAAATAAATTGAGTTGATAACTAAGCAGTACAAATTATAACTAAAATTTTGATTGGAAAGCATGCAGAAATAATGTATTTACATAAACAACTCAATATACATATACAGACATTTTTACTCTTAGAAATTATTGTCTTTTTACAGAAAGCTATCATATACACTAATAGAACTAATAAATATAAATATTTGTGTGTAGACTTCCCTTGTGCAATTACATTTTCAGAGCCTAAGGAAAAAGGCTCAAGCTCTCCACCCCCCACCCTTCCCTTTGGGCTAGATTTTTCCAAGAAGCTCCTCTTAAGGAGAAGCACAGGGAGTACTCTCTGTGCTGTGCTCTCTTGAAAAATATGTCAATGTGCTATGATCTCTGCATGGCAGCTGATCTCTTGGAAAAGCTGGATTGCATCCAAGTGAGCCAGCAAATATGTATGTGGTACAGCCTTCCTCAGTGGACACATGATGAGCTTAGTAAAAAAGCTCTATACATGCCATGATTTTTCATATAGATTAAATTCAGTCTAAGCACATTTTCGCTGATGCACTCAAAAGTACTTCTAAAGAAGGGAGGTTTCTAAGGCAGCTGCCCAAATACGTTTTTTCAATCATTTGAATGGTAGAATTTTTTAGAATATTTAGCCCTTTTGATGATGCACTACATTTATAAAATATAGTCTCTTGCAAAAACTAGGATTATCAATTTTGCAAAGGACTCACTGTGAATTCGGTGCAATTTCCTACCTGTCAATAGCAGAATTTAGCTTGGAGGGTTGATGTTCTCAGAATAGTCTGGGAGCAGAAAACCCAGATTAGAATTAATCTATAAACACAGTTTGTTAATATAACTCTTCAGTAATGGAAAATCAGTTTCCAAATCTTGAATTTTCAGACTGAATGAGAGATCCTATGAGACTTTGATGACCTATTCTTGATTTGTGGGGTTTTTGTATTAGGAGATGTCAGGAAATGCTTTATATTGAGGCTAACTGCATACACGTGGTTATTGTCAACTTTAAACTCTTTCCTAAAAGGGATGATGAGAAGTGTATAAGGCTGGCAATACCTAAGACTCCTGGAGTGCTACAGATGTTCTGAGTGCTGAGGCCTTGCCAGCATCCTGCTGCCTTAAAACATCACTGGGCTGGTGGTTGAAGACAGTGATGTACAGTGATGCTAAACCAAGGGGTTACACCCAGCAGCTGTGAGTCACTGGAAGATTTTCTGCTACAGGGATCCTGTGCTGTCCTAAGGTAAATTAGAGATAACATAAAAAAATTCTGTAATGCAGTTCATAGCAGGCAAAGAAGGTCCTGTACTTCCCTCAGATTGAGATTGACAGGCAGCTGCAAATATAACTCACCTGTTTATTAGTAAATCACAACTGCCACAGACCTAAAGGGCTTTGATTATATTGAGTAAAAAAATGCATTCTTAGCCAAATTATACTGAAGGTTTTTGATTTATAGCTCTGTGACACATTCATGTTTTTGAATCTGTTACTGTGCTTTTAGTTTGAGGACTTTTGAACACGGGCAGATGTTTTGTTGCTTGCCAGTGGGAGAGAGAAGAGCCTTTTGTAAAAGTAGCGGTTTTAGTGGGAATTCTATGGCTAGGGTTCATACCAGTCAGACCTTTCTTTAAAAAAAAATGACTGCTGCATACAGTTTATTTGTTATGAAATGAAAAGTTTTTATAACCTTGCTTAACCTTGCTCCCTGCTATGTGATTTACCTTAATAAAATATCATTTTGCCTTGGGCTTTCTGCTGACTGTGTTGTAAGACTTGTACCCCAAAACGTGTTTGTCGGTATGTGTTACATCTCTTCTTATCTACCTTGGTCTACCTGCCTATTTATGTAAGCTTCTGTATCATCAAGTGCTTATCATTACAGGAATTCTGGAAAATACCCTGTCACAGAGATATCAGTGCAAGGTGCCTGTTCTCTCTCTGCACACCTGTGTCACATTGTACCACACAGCTGCGAGTGCTGAGGATCTTGTATTTAGGTGAGACTGTGCTTCCAAGGAGAATTAAGAGTGAGCACAGGGCTGTGAATAATCAACACTTGATTTCTGATTTGCTTCATTTTCTTTTATATCTGTGTAATGAGAGAGCTTGCAGTGGCAGGCTCTATGAATGAGGTACATGAATTTCTCAGAGAACCTCAGAGACAGGGAAACACAAAAGTGGGGGCTTCAGCACTTTTTCTCTAAAAATAGATTTCAGTGAGTACTGACTCTGTTTGTCCTATACAAAGTGAAAGAATGTGATTTATACAAACAGTTGGAAAGGGGAGAGTTACAAATGCAACAGCAGTGTAAGACATGCTTGACTGGTCAAGAGGTAGAATAGGGTACAGCATTACAGCAAAAAAAGGATGTGAAAATGTAGAATTCTGTAGTTGAAGGAAGTCTGGGTTGCAGCTGGCTGACTGTAAAACTTGTCATGGGTAGCAATGAGTAGAAAGCCTGAGTGACAATTATGCTGTGGAGTTGGTAGAGGATCAAAGCCCTGCCTGATGGTAGAGGGCACCATGATCATTCATCAGGCCCCTGCAGTGTGGGTTTTCTTCTGTTACTTTCTCTTGTGTGTGTTTTGTCAGCTGTGGGATCAAGGGGAATAGAATAACTGTACCTTTGTTTTTAGCAAGATTTCTTTATCGTTGTGTATGTTGGAATTTTGAGCGGTGTTGGGTTGATTTTATTAGAAAGTCTTTTCTTTTTCCTCTTATTACCAGTTGTGCTCAATATCTGATCTCCTTCTCTTCTTTGAAGATTAAGCAAAACAGGTATTGAACGTGTTGGGGGGAGGGGGGATGGTTGCATTTGTAATTTGTCTTATTGGAGAAATCCTGGTTTGTATTTTTCTAATCCTGTGTTTTTGTTTCTTATTGCTGTTTGTGTCTTTTCACTAACCCATTTTGCACTGCACTCCCAATTCTGGCATTACATGATGATGTTTTTCTCCTGTGTTTGTTACCATTGCACTTCATCTAAAGCACCTGTGAGTTTGACCTATAGCTGTCTTGTTCCTGTTCAGCTTTTCTCACTTCTTATTTTCTGCAGAATCATGGGTGCTGTCTCTCATGATCTCATTCAAAACACCTTCACACATTTATATTCTCAAATGCTTTATTAGTCAGGTCTAAAATAACTGTTTCTTCCACTTTTTTTTTTTTTCTATCTCCTGAAACAAAACTTTTCCTTATCACATTTCCTGAATTTTTGGTTAGTCTGTGCCCAGGCAGCTGTTTAGGATGCAGGAACTTGCCATTGACAGCAGTGAATCTCCTAAAGCCACTTTCCCAGCCCTACCACACAAGTAGTACAGGGCTCTAAAGCTAATCTTGAAAATGCCACAGAGAACCTGTTAGTCTACTACACAATTACAAAGTGGAACTAGGTATCTAAGGCTTTCATATATTTTGATGATGTCTTTCTATTGTTGTCAGCTGAGATAGATTAGGACGGGCCAAAATTAGCCATAACTCATCGCAGGTTTGCTATTTGCTTTCTCTTTACTCACAGCAGCACCCCAGAGTCCTGCAGATCACCATCTCCATCTCTGCTTTACAGCATTCTGCCTGAACACATGGAGGAAAAACTGCAGGAAAACGAGGGTAAGGGACACAAGGAAGTCAAAATGTGTGCAGATACCTGGGAATGGGCGGTAAACTTTAACTGTAGAAACTGGAAGCAGTTTCTCCAAGAAAAAGTTTTTCCTTAGTATGTTGCAAACATAAATGATACTTGATAGGGAACTGGGGGGAGACAGAGAATCTCTTTAACTGTGTGCTTTGCCAAAACAAATCTGCTTTTTGTAGATTAGGAGGGCATTGAAAATGTGATTATATGTACTGTGGGCTCCAGGAGGTTTCCTGAGCTTGGCTGAGGAAGAAAGCAGAATTCTCCTGAGATTCTGGAATACTAAAACAGAGAATTGCTGATACAACATAAATGTTTGCTTCAAAGAATTGCTGATGGACTGTGAAAGGATGGATTTTGGATCGCAGGAAGACTTGCCCCATGTGTGCTAAAGTTAGATTACTGCCCCAGTCATTTGCTAGTTGTAGTGTACTATCTGTGCTTCCATATTGGAGCCTTTCTTGCCTGTATTTTCCAGTCCTTGAAGTAAAGGTTTGCAATATCTATGACAGGGAATGTTAAAGGAAGCTTATGGACTGACACCAAAATTGTCTTGGTAAACTACCCAAGTTGTTATGCCTCAGACCAACTTGAGCTTTGAGAAGCAGATTGTCTCTAGCATTGAGCTACTTTCTTATGGTTTTTATGGCTTTAGTTGCTATGATATGACTTCGATATGCTTGTTAGATAGAGGTCACTTGTCTCCTTGGAAACCAGAAGATAAAACTACTCTAGTTGTATCTGTTGCCTGTATTTTGATACAAATAAGCTTTTTCTTTCCCAAAGGATAGCTACCTACTGAAGCATTAACCATTTTGTAATGATTTTCTGTCTCTTTGCAAAGTTGAGGGGGGTCTTACAGTGGAAGAACAATAACATCACTCTGAATTGACCAGCTCAGATCTACTATTTGCCTCAAGCATCTTTCATTCTAATTAAAAATCAAAGCATTACAAGGTGTTCCCTTCACCTCTTGCTCCTGACAACTTGTGGAGTCTCTCTGTGTTTTGTCTAGTCTTCTCTTAAGTGCAAGGTTATTTCTATGCAAATATTTGAAATAAAAACCTTGTAGAATATGTTTTTTCTGTAAAACTTAGGCTGTTAATGGTAAAGAGCTCATTTATAATACATGTCACTAAGGTAGTTGTTATTATGGAGATACTAATGCTGCACTGAGAGGAGAATGGGAAGGTGTTAATAGTCCTAAAACTGTAGATTCAGTGGGTTTAGAAGATACAAGAGGAAAACCAATACTCTCTTTAAAAGATAGTGTGACAGTTATTTTTTACTAATAGACTTGTGGTAACAAGTGGCAATTAGGCAGATGTGGTCTTGGGACTTTTGTCTCTAAGCATCTTTATTTTTTAGAATATTTCTTGTACACTGCAGTGTTTAATGCAGGGGAAAATGATGACCTGCAGTGAGCCTAATTGGATTTGATCTGTATCACAACTATTGACCTTGTGACTTGGTTTCAGGCATTAGAAACATATGTGCATATACATATGCAGTAATACATGTTCTGTGAGCCAATAAAATTGTTCTTGCCATGCAGAAAAGTTCATTTTTTCATCTTTTAGTGTATCTTTGATTCCTCTCCAGATGCTACCTATGATGTGTTACACAAGTTACAGCAAAAGCCTGAGCTTCTCAACTCCTAATGTATTTTATACCCTCCTTTGTTTAAAGAGGTGAAACCACAAGGTTTGCTTCTGCACTAGGCTTTTAAGGGATCTAGAACCAATCCATTTCCAGAACTGAGCAGAGCAGTGTACTGGTACGGGGTTTTGGCTTGTGAAAATTCCAGGTGAACAAACATCTAGTATCCATTTAAATTGCTTAGAGAAACCATGTGCTTGGACAGTCTGAAAATCCCCTGGCTGAACAAACTACCACCAAATTTGTGTATCTCTGTGGGAAAGGATATATTTCCTTTTTTCTTCAAATGAATTGCTGAATGTTTTCTATAGCTGGTTTTGAATGGTGCAACACACTCCTGGCAATGAAACCAGCTATGTTTGTGCTGTCCCATGTGCCTCTAGAGCTGACTCTATTTCACATGTCACATTGTATTGTGGGCTTAGGCAGATCATTTCTCCATGAACAGTTTTGTAATTAGTATAACAGGAAATCCACATTGTCTCTTGTGGAAAATGCAGTCTCCAAGGCTGCTCTATTATGTTAAGTTTCTGAGCTACTAGAAATTAGGAAGAATTGCCTTGCTGGTAAAATGCGTGTTTCCTGTCCATTCTCTGTCCTGTGCCCTGGTTTATTGGGCCCTTGGAGACTGTTGGTGATGATGGAGCACACACAGCTCCCAGCAGCATTATAATTCTCTTTTTCTGATTTTTTTTCCTGGTCAGCAGACTGTCTCCAGTTACCATGCCAATCAACAGCAATTCATCATCAATGATCTTATCACTGTGTCCACTGAATTACAATTTTGGAAGTTCAGACTTTGCACTGTTGTGTTCTGCTTTGAGCAGGTTAATGTAGAGCTGGCAATGGTTTGACCAAAAACAGTTGGTGGATCTGAAAGTGCATTTGGATGTTTGGGTGAGTTGTGTGGTACATGTTAGGTGGCAAGAAGCTGTGTTGGCATTGGAATAGTTTGCATATGTGTTCTTTCTGTGACTTTCCAGCTCAGGACTTGGTTTTTGTTCCTTTCGTGTGTCCTGATAAACAATGGTTGGAGCCCAGCATCCAATGCTGCGTTGATGCTCCCGAGGGGGAGCCTTTTGTATTCTGAAACAAAAATATGAAATAACTACTTAGCATCTTGTTGTGCAGTGCAAAGCTTGTTAAGGGGTTTCTGTGTGCTCAAATAAAGTTATCCATGGAGAAATGGACATGAGTTCCTATTAGTATTTAATGTGCTGCAGTATTTTTCTGTGATTAACCATTAGTAACTTTCAAAGTGACAGGAAGGGGCATGATGACTAAATCGTGCTCAGTGGTGGTCTTTTATCAGTTAGATGAAAAAGTTGCTGCTGTTTCTTTTTCCTGATTGATAATATAAAAAGAATAGCAAATTGTGTACCACTAAATATAGAAAGATATGCCCATATAAAAAACTTTGTAATTTTTTATTAACACAGAATATTCTGATTTTTGAAGGGACCCAACAAGGATCATCCAAGTCCAGCTCCTCACACTGCTTCCCCTCAAGGCCATTCACCATCTTTGTTGCCCTCTTTTGGATGCTCTGTAAGAGCTTAATATCTTATATTATGTAATTATACTATGTAATATCTTATATTATGGTGCCCAAAACTGCCACAATATTCCAGGTGAGGCCACCCCACTGTGGAGCAGAGCGGGACAATCCCCTCCCTTGTCTGGCTGGTGATGCTTTGCCTGATGCCCCCCAGGACAGGGTTGCCCCTCCTGGCTGCCAGGGCACTGCTGACTCACATTCAACTTGCCATTGACCAGGCCCCCCAGGGCCCTTTCTGTGGCACTGCTTTCCAATCTCATTCCCCAGTCTGTACATACATCCAGGGCTGCCCCATCCCACGTGCAGAATCCGGCACTATCCCTTGTTGAACTTCTTGTGGTTGGTGATTGCCCTGGCCTCTAATTTGTTGAGGTCTCTCTGCAGGGCCTCCCTGCCTTGGAGGGAGTCAACAGCTCCTCCCAATTTTGTATCATCTGCAGTCTTACTTAGTATCCCTTCCAGTCCTGTGTCCAAATTTGGTTTATGATATTGAAGAGCTCTGGGTCTAGGATGGAGCCTTGTGGAACACCACTGAGGCAGGTAGTACGGTCTTTGTGAAATGATATATCATCGTCTCTGATGAAATGTCAGGGAGATATTTTCAAAAGTAGCTAATCCAAAGGCAGCCAATTGCACAGCTGATGGAAAAGGCCATGGAAGATTACAGTGATAATGCAATAATAAGCAAAATTCTGTCTGTAAATAGCGTATGGTCCAAATAAAGCTGAAGTTGGCAGGGATTAAGTCTTATGTGCAGAATTTACAAGGCTCATGGTAGCACCTTTTATTTTTTTAGGCTTCTCTGGGAAGAAAGATCAAAACCCCAAAACACTTCACAAAATACTTGCCAAAAAGAAAGAAAAAAAAATTATGTACAAATTTCTATAAAAGCACCTACATACCTGTATCAATTGGATTTTTCTCTATGGAAACTGAAGAAGGCTGTTGTAAGAAGAGATTAGATGTTTGGGTTTTTTTCTTTAAAAAGCACACAGCATTGACTTGTTGTTGCCCTTTTTGCATTCGATGTATAACTCCATGTAATTTAATTCAGCTTCAACAGAAATCAATTGTGAGTTGTCTCACTCTTTCCCAGTTACCACTAAAGCATTTTAATGGTTCAGGATTTATCTAACGAGCCCTGGAATAACTTGTATCAAAGTGGTTTGGTAAAGGCTAATTTAATTTTTCTGAGTAATACTATCAGGATTTTAGACCTATTGGGAATAATCCTCAAACCTGAATGGGTGTACTAAGTGCAGCTGAGATTGCATAACAAAGTCTTTGCTGGCTGGTGGTGGTCTGATGTTCCTTCATTTCCAAATAAAACTCTGCCTTTATGCATCTAAGGTTTTTAACCACTTTCAGTTTATGTCTGTGGTACTGGTGTGAGTACTCAACAGCATACAGAAAGCAGCATTAATAATAGAATTTAAAAGTGTTATGTGTTAGAAATGTATTGAAATGATAGTTTGGATTTCAGTTGAAGATGAAGTTTGCGTAATGCAGCTCTGCTTTCATTTTGAAGTCAGCGTTTTATTGCTTGTGATAGATCTTTGCTTTGCAGAGGATCTCTACAGCTAGATGTATTTTAATGAATCTATTTTTCTTTGGTATGCAGAGTTATATTAGTAACTAACTGCAGCTTGGCTTAAAATAATTTTATCCTACCCAGAGGGAACTGGGAAAAGAAGCTGGAAAATAAAAGCCAGTGTTTTGTTCTAACAGCAATGCATAGTTTTCTTTGGAGTTTATAAAAACCCTGGAACTTTTAAACTCTTTCCTGCATAATACTGTGAATTATTTACATGAGTCAAGGTTACATGAAGCTACTTATCAGCAAGGTGGCATTTTTAATATGAAACTTTTTTTTGTTTAATTGGGATGCTTTGGGTGTTTTATTGGATTAGCCTGACACTTAGGTTTTGAGAGGCTTTGCAAAGACTATCTCTGCAAAGCTTTTCCAGGAGATTGCAACTCAGCTTGCTTTCTGAAGTGCTTGAGGTGAATACAGTTGAAATTAATTAAAATGTAAAATTTTATTCAGAACTTTCCCTGTTTCCTATGTAACAGATATAAGTGTGTAGGAAAGGCAGATTGGGAAGCCCTTGTTCTGTGGAAAGGTTTTTATTCTGTTTAAACTTGGTGACTTTGATAAACTATTCATAGATTAAAGGTCTCTTGAGCATATGTGCATTTTTAAGCTGGCCCTAAGGGTTTTGTGTGAGGTTTTAATAGTTTCTGAAAGAAATATATTCTTTCAGCCATCCCCTGTTATTTAGTTTGCATCACTTAATGCTCTGCAGTTTGTTTTAAAAAAATAAAAGTTACAGAACTGATCGATTTAGAATTCAACAATGTCTTTATATAAATAGTACATTGTTAGATCACTGGGGAAAGCAGAACTCTATTGGGGTGCTTTTGCACAGAAAACAACTAATTTCCTAATTCCTGCAGTGTATTTGTTGTTGCTGCTGTAGTGCCAGAAGAAGATAATTTACCAACTGTTACATATCCTATTGACCTGTCCTGGTTTTACAGAAGCTGAAGTGGAGGATTTGTGGAGTGTACACAGTGCATTGCACCAGAACTAAAGAGGAATGCTGAAATTCTGCAGTTTCTTAGAAATATTAGATTGATCCCTGTCGTTGGTTTAAAAAAGAGAAGTAAGGATGTTTGCTGCATTAGGATATCGAGGCTGTTTGCTAGAATCCATTTTTGGGTAATAACAGAAGTGCTAGATTAAGTTTCTGTGTAAGAAGCAGTGGAAGTGCTGATTCTACTTGTAAAAGTATTTTTGCAGGGGAGAGATACAACAGATGTGTTCAAGAGGGTGTTGGGAAACAGCCAGTGCATTAACATATCATCCAGCTTCTCCTTTTGCCTTGCCATGTGGGAATAAATGTAGTAACAATTGCTGTTATTTTTGCTGTTTATCACCAATGTCCTGGAGTAAGTTTGCTTGTGACTTTCTGTAATTTATCATGACTAGTCAGAAATCATTAGATGAGAAATGTTATTTGGATTTTACTTAGACCAAATCTGAGCAGTGCATTTCTGGAACATGATAGAAGACATCTAGTAGTGCTCTTATATGCATGTAGATAAACCAACAATAAGTAACCAAAAATATGAAAAGTAATCAAATATTAGAGCCTTTACTGAAGAGTCAGGGAAAATATTTAGAAGACTTGGGCAATTTCCTGTGATCATTTTTTTGATGAATAAAAAAGGACCTTCATTACTTGAAGATATGCTGTATATCAAAATCAAACCTTGCCATGCAGACAGCTGCGTGCAACATGCAGTAAATTGGTAGTAAAATTTGAGAATCATCTCAGATTAAAGCACTGCTCTCCATTACAAGGAAATCAGTCTATTTTTTTTTTTTTAAGGCAATTTCTGAACCAAACAGAGATGGCTGCTCTCAGGCATTGACAAAGCAGGATTTATGGAATAGTGTCTGATAACTATGTTGGCTTCAAAGTAGACAAATTCCTTGGGAAAATTTCTTCTTGCCCGAGTCCCTTTTGTGCTGTTGGCATCAGCTGTGTGGGATACAAGTTGAAAAACTCTACTGGGAGATGAGTGCTCCATGCTGACTGATTTTTTTTTTTTTGTTTCTTTACATTGCTATCAATTATATAATTTGTAATCTGTACTGCAACATATTGAATCATGGAATGAGAAGAATTGCAAGGGTCCTTAAAATGTTGCAAATATGACAGAAGTTTTCAATAAAGCAGTGCTGTGCTGGACACTGCTGTTTTAAGAGCATACATAATTTGAGTGCACATGGACAAGAAATTGTATTAAAATTGAAAAAGAGCATAGCTTTTAGGCCCTAGCTACAGACTTTCTATCTCTATGTAAAGTAAAAATGTAAATTCGTTTGACTTCATTGCAATTTGAAATGCTTTTCCCCTCCAAGAGGTCTGAGAGGCACACAAACTCTTCTCTCCTCTTTGTCTTCTAGAGTTTTGGTGGTAAGAATGTCTTTGCTGTGAGATAAGAGAGGTAACTTCCAAAGTGCTACAAAATTTATCCTGCATGCTTAGCCGTGAGTTCTCCCATTCCTCACCACCACCTCCTCAGCAAACCTAATCGTGTAGTCGCTGATCTCCACATGTGCTCTCTGGGTCAAGCAAGTCCAGAGTGGGAACAGTGAACACATTACATTTCTCAAAATGCTCATCTGAAAGTGTGGCACGATGAAGAGGGGTGTTTGCAGGCTTTTCCCTTGTTTAAGTCTAACAGTGAGACCCAGCAGAAATCAGAAGAAATGATGCTACTATTAATTGAACTGTCAGCTTTAAACCGGGGAGTAAGTAGCACAAAAGAATCTGTTTCTGCTTTTGTGCTTAAGACCATCTGGGAGAGAAGTAGATTTTTGTTAAGCTCTGGGAGTTAGGAGAGTGCTGCTAAACAGGTATTAACTATTCCCAGAGCACTGGTGACTAAGATGACTCTGCCCTTGTGCCTGCCTGGGGGAAGGGGATAACTCTTCCACATTTGGGTCTCTCTAGGCTGGGGAAGGTGTGTTGGAAGGAGGTTGGTTTGGAAACCAAAGTTTTATTCTGACACCTGCTTTGACTAGACTTAATACCTCCAGTGCTTTTTGACTTCTGCATGAGACTATGCTAAAATTGTTTGATACAGATGTGCAGTGTTAATGTGGAACATAACCAAACCTGTCAAAATTCAAGGAGTGCCTGGGTGATGCTCTTAGTCATATGTTTAGTTTTGTGTAGTCCAAAGAGCAGTAGGGAGTTGAAGTTGATGATGCTTATAGGTCCCTTCAAACTAGAAGTATTCTATGATAAAGTTAATTTGTAATGTTTTTTGCTGTTTGGCAATGCTGCTTTTCCTGGGGCTTTCATATGAAATTCCTGGGCAATACTATGACAATGAAGAATTGGAGCTTTTGTGACTGTTTTGGTTTGATTTTTCTTTAAATTAGTTAATTAAGTTATGGGATTTACTGTTGCGGGATGCAATAGAGGACAAAACTAAGAGTTCAGAAAGTAACTTGATAGACTCACAGAGAAAAAACCCCCAGAGCCAGAGTGTCTAGTATCCTGATCTGGTGTCTAGTAGCTGCTCATCTGAAGTTCCAGAGGCTTCCAAACAGTAGATTTCCAGAGGCAAGTAATCTGACACAAGAAGACCTACCTTGTTGCTTGTACTTTTTGGTTTTTTTCCCCACAAAGTGTCTCTTGGTCTTTGCCAGAGAGTATCTGATTATAAATTGCTGTTACACGTCTGTGCTAAGGTATTTACCTGTTCCTGTGGCCACCCTTAGCTGGACTGCCTGGTTAGGTCTGAATGTCCTTCTTTCATACCTGAAGCCTTTTGACACTGAGCCTTTTGGATTTGGATGTGGAAGGTATAAACAGAAAAGGATGGTGTTGAGGGTGGTGGTGGGGGAGGAAACAGTGGCCTTTGGCATCCTTTGTGCCACGCCTTCCAAGGCTGTCCTCTCTAGATGAAGCCGTCGATCTGGCAGGCTCCAGACATTTTGCATCCTGCCATCTGCCACAACTGGTAAAGTCAGAACAGTTTGTCCATTGATATGTCTTATTTTGAAACATACTGATGTTGTTTACAAGATAATTTGCATAAAACGACATCCGTGTGCGAAACTTGGTAACTTTGAGCCAGATGCTTTTCAAAATTATTTACATATTCGCTGAATAATTTTGGCAAGGGAAATTCTGTATGACCCACTTGTAAATAACTCATGACAGAACTCCTCATTGAAAATTTGAACTCTGCGGGTCAGAAAGAAGTAAAAGCATGTGTTGTTCCTCCTTGATGGGATGATACATAGCTCTTAACAATTGCAAAAAGAGGTGCTGTTGCTTTATTGCTGCCATTTTAGGACTGTTGCTTGCAAATGTGCACAACATTTCTGTATTGTCAGTGGTTAATTCATGATTCCACATGCCTGCCTTCAAAAATGCACTAATACTAATGTTAATAATTCATCTTCTGAAAGAACACTGAAATAGCTATGGAAACGCTTTTTGCAATGCACTGCATTTGTAATTTTATTATCACCCTAAATACCTACATTATTTCTGAGTAAATATAATTAGAATTATGTAATGGAGTCTTGTTAGGGGAAAAAAACCCCTGCTGCTCTTTTTTCCTGTATTCTACGTTGGCAGCTTCTTTCTCTTCTTACCCTGAACTCCTGAAGCTACTTTCTCTTGTATTTGGAAGAAAGATTTGGCAAATCTTTGCCTTTGAGGCTGATTTGCACAGGAATCTTCAGTGTTTTTCTTCAGAGTTCAGAGATAACTACCTGCTGGGACATCAAAACCCATCAAAACATGCTCGCAGGTGAGCAGTGATACATCATCTTTCTGGGAATAATTCAGAATTTAATATTTTCTGTAAATCTTTACTTGGCTTGTATAGAGCCCACTTTTAGTACTGGAACTGGCAAAGACACTGGGCCCATGTGTCTCTAAAATGTCAGTTTGTGGTGGGATGGGGAAAAGTTTTTGTGGTCAGCAAATATTAAGTGGTGTTAAACCATGTTCTACACTGTTTCTGTCCAAAGGTAGTAAAGCATCCTCTGAGATGTGTGTGAATTTCCATTTAGACTGGATAACTATTGCAAAACTACCAATGTATTTCAAACCACTTTGATTCAGTGATGCTTTTAAGAACATAAAAGCTGTTACCTACATTAACACAGGCAGGAATTTCAACAGGGGAGGTGAGATAATAACCCACAGAGCATCTTGTTCCAGTCCTTGCATCTGGTTCTCTCAAGACTTACAAAGACATCTGTTAAATGCTGGATAAAGATATGAATGCTTCGGAAATGCTCTTTTCTGCTTTCAAGACACTATCATCCTAAATTTCCTGGACACATGTTCTGTTTGTCCTGATGGCAGAATTTCAAAGAATGATTGACTGAATCTGTTACTGAAGACTGTGCCCAAGGGGAAAACGCTGCTCAGTCTTTTCTGTTGGATTTTATTCCTTGTCTTCTATATGTTTTTAAGTAGTAATTGCTCATATTAATTAAAAACTGTAACCTGATTTCAAATAAAGCTAGAAGGTTTAGCAATGTGTGTTTGTAACATAGTACAGCTGTAGGATCCTAAATACATGTTCTAGTTTCCTTCTGTTGTGCAACTGTGGCCAGGGCTGTGTTAGTAAGAGTGAAGCTGTCGCTCTTCTCACCCTTCCCCTCTGTTCAGGGCTTGCAAGACGTGGAGTTCTGCATCCAGCAGAGGAGGGAGGATGAGGAGGGAGCTTGAGCTGGGCACACAAGGGAGGGTGGAGGGCAGTCCCTGTGCCCAAGGCTGTGAGAGGTGGGGTTATTTAGCCTGGAGAAGAGAAGGCTCTGGGGAGACCTTTCAGTACCTCAGAGAGGCCCACAAGAAGGTGAGGGCAGACTTTAGTGTTGTGTGTTGCAACAGGATAGAGGGGAATAGTTTTAAATTGAAAGAGGTTGATTTAGACTAGGTATCAATAGATATCAAGATATTTTGTGCAATGAGGATGTTAAAACACAGGAACAAGCAGATGCCCTGTCCCTGGAAATATTCCTTGCCAGGTTGGATGAGGTTCTGAGCAACCTGGCCTAGCTGAAGATGTCCCTGCTGGTTGAAGGGGGGTTGGACAAGATGAGCTTTACAAGTCCATTCCAACCCAAACCATTCTATGATGCTGTGATAAATGTTGGTTCTGTGAGTCTATTATTCTACAAATTGGTCTGAAAGGATTTAGCTCTAAGACTTAAATACAACACAAAACTCTGCTAACAAGGATAGCTGGGATTTTTTGCCATTCTTTCTTGGATGGCATGAAGCAGAATAGTGGTTTCCAGTTGAGTATTCTCCTGAACTTAGGGAATCTTGGAGTGCTATAAGGCATAGCAGAATGGTCAGAATCATGTTAAGTGTGCACTTTACTGTGTTAAACTCGATGCCTTTGGGACTTTATTCCGCTGAGTTGGGTCAGACGAGGCCTCATGGCTGGTTCAAAGTATTTGAAAGAAATGACAACTCCATTGAAAAACTGTCTTGTGGTTTGCTTTTTTTTTTTTTTAAGCAGTCCCTTCCATTTACCTGATTCACTGGGGTCACTGCTTTGAAAGCAAATTTGTTTTATTAGGATGAATTAATAATACTGTTTCTTGTTGCTATGTTTAAAAGAGTCTGATTTATAGTAATGGAACAATCATCTGATTCTAAACCTGGATAGTTTAAAAATAGATGTGGATGGCTGATTCTATTGTAGCAATATAATGTCAAAACATATTAGTTGAAGAAAGGACAAATAATGTAAAATGTTGACTGCATCTTGTAAAACTCTCTTGGTGAAACTCTGATGCCTTTTTCAGTGCAAGCTCAGTGTAGCTTAATGTTCTGTGCTCTAAAAGGCAAAGATGTTCAAGATGACTGACTCACTAAGTAGCACGTCCTGTTGTGCTGGCTCTGCCAGGGAAGAGTTGAACGTGGCAAAAATATTCACCAACAGTCTTGTAAAAGAAGTTTTGTAAACTGGATGTAGTCAACTTCTGGAGTCTCCCAGAAAGAGTATCCACAATATAAATAATCTTACTAGATTGCTATCAGCTTCTTCAGGGTGGATGGGCTTTGGGACTTTAGAGAGGGTCCATTGTATTTTGATAAGTGGCTTAAAAAGGCAAAAGAAATTGGAATAAAACCGTATCAAAATTTCATGAAGCAAAATGAGGTTATAAAGGAGTTTAGAAATATTCTAATTCTTCCAAACCTTCATTAAAGTCCTTGCTAGCTGCTTTGAAAATTCTGGGGTTAGCAAAGGAGGCATAGCCATTAAGCTATGAACAAGGCTGTGTTATTTCACTTCATGTTTCTATAAATAGCAAAGCTACACGCTTGCTGAAAGGATTAGTACTTAAATGATTCACAAAATATTAGTAAATTTACCTTGAGTTGTACTTTCTCAAGAATGCTGTATACTATTATGCAGATAGAGTAGTAATAGTTCATAAGGCAATTTATGTTTGCTGATTAGTTACTAATAAAAACCTCAACAGTTTGGGAGAGAATACTATCTAATAATGAGCCATACTTTTAGAACATAAATATTCATTTCTTACTGTTGTGGTTTTGTTGGTTTGGGTGGGGTTTTTTAGCTCAAGGCTTTGTCTTCTAAACTCATGATATCTGTAGAGTCTCAAAGGAAATCTAAGGGGTTGTAAAAAGCTACCCAAGTAATGAGAAGTAAATGAGAACAGTGCTTTGGAAAATGGGCTATGTTTGGTGGAGAGAGAACTATCCTGGGAGGGATTGGATATAAGTTTGTTTTAAAATTTTCTGTGCATACCATCTGCTTAAGCACAAAAATTTTCCTTTGCCTAATTTTGCAGAAATTTCTTAGCTTCCCCAGCTCCTGCTCTTGACAACCAGCAATGTATGTTATCAGAGATGGGACTGTTCAATTAATATCCTGTGGCAGTGTGTAGATTTAAAAGATGGAGTACATTGTTAACTGGAAATGCCGCTTAGAAGTTTTTCTCAAAGGACAGATTTTGCTGCAAGTTATTGTACAGTTGTAAGGAAGTTAAGTGAAAGTTAAGAACTAGAAAGGAGAGTAAATTTTCTACCTGCACTCTAGCAGCTTTCGTGCTTGTTTTATTATTTATACCCCATGAATATTCCAATGGAAGTAAAGCCTGCTTGTGAGTATACAGGTGGGAAAAGGAGATGTCAGAAGAAAGATTATTTTATGCACTGTCTCATGATTATAATTATTCAAAGGACAATATTTTCACATGGGATGTAATGGCTTTCAATAAAAATTTAAAACTCAAACAAATAGTAAGTAAAAATTAACATGGAGGTAATAATCAGATGGCAAACAAATCCTAACAGTCTTTTTTTTTTAAAAAAAAATATTAAAATAATATAAAGGAGCTTGAAAATGTGATCAGGGTGTCTGGCTCAAGAGTTTTCAACAGTACTGTTGACACAGTTTTCATCAGGAGTGTTTGTTTGCTGTGGAATTGCTTTGGAAAAATAAATCATCCTAAAGAACAGGTATTTTTGCTGTTTGTGCTGCAAGTACACTGTAGCTGTGTTGGTATTTAACTCGGGACTGATACAGTTTATCTTATCCGCCAGTTCTTTCTTTCGGGGTCAGAGCCCATGAGCTGATGTGCAGCCAAGCGGTGCCTGTGGCCTCGACACTTGCTCATCAAGGGAGAATGAGCTGTTGGAAATGTCACCCCTCCGAGGTGGCTGAGGAAAAGGAAAGCCCGGGAGGGGAGCTGAACCCATTCTGCTGTGAGGTGCTGTTGGGTCATCTCAAATTAGGACATTCCAGACATTCAGAACTCCCAAATGATATAGTCTGTCTGTGCAAAATATCAGTCGTTTTCTATATCCCATTTTTGCAAGGGTTGTAGGGGCTAGAACTGCTGTGACTAATGCCATGTAAAACGAACTCCTTTTTGGTTTTAAAAAAATCTCATCACTTTAAACTGATGTTTGAGGCTTGTGCACATCATTGTTTTCAGTCCTGCAAGAGATCCAGTTGGACTGAACGTTCTGCTGTCTGGTGTGCCAGGGTCCTGACTGCCAAACCTTTGTTTGCTTTGAAGTGAGGGATTTGACCAAAAGAAGTCCAGAGATCCCTTTCAACCTTAAAATTTTTCTCTGACTTTTTGCTGTTGTTTGGATACACTAACTGGAAGAAGCACTTGCTGTAATGATCTGTAGCATCTCAGGGACTCAGATGCTTTTTGAGAGGCATTTAACATCTATCAGCAAGCACAAATTACTTACCAGGGCCTTTTACCCGTTAATGAAAACATTTCTTTGAGAATTCTAAAGCCAGTTTAAAAAAATTCAAACCGGTTCTGCCACGGATCATCATCTCAGATCATTAGCTTGCTGAATCATGGGCTTCATGCAGAATTCTGCAGCTCTCTCTAATGCTTTTTTACTACCTGTGAGCATCCAGATGAAGTAACTCATGAATGATCATCCAGCAGCCAGATAGATTTGGAAAAGGGCTTTTTGAAAATGATCGTGTCGTTTGTTTAGGGATAGAAACAGGCTTATGGCTCTCTGCAGTATTCTGCGCCGCACTGTTTTAATTTCTCTGTCAGATGAGTCCAGGAGGGCTGTCAGGAGCAGCTGTATCATGCAAGACAGTCCCCTTATTAAGCTGCTCTGTGATGCAAAGGCACTGCTTAGTGGGATTCGCTGGTACAAAACGTGCTGCGCGGGTCGCTCCCTTTCCATGCTGTGCAGAAGAGCTTGTTCTTTGCCTAATGCCTCTTCCTAATGACTGTGTGAGTGAGGCTGCTGTGCCCAGCCCCTGGGGGATCCTTCAGGAGGAACGTCTGGTCACGAATTCCAAAGCTGGGGCCTTTGGAATATGGTACTGCAGCTGTGCAAAGTAGTGGGTAATGTGTACACGGTGCTACCAGCACTTTGAAAGTCGTGTTTCTGGGTGCGACAATGAGAAATAGCCGGCAGAGAGGAGAGCAGGTGATCCTCTGCTAAGCTGTCATTTGGCTGCTGAGAAACTTGCTAAAACTTAAATATCTTTAAGAGACTCTGTAAAAACAGATAATGCTATAAATGACTTTTCTTTAGATGAAGTGAGAGGAATACTGCACGTTTTGAATCTCTTGGCACCTCCAGGGTAGCAAGCGCTCCTTTCTGTATTTATGATGGTACAAAGACCACACTTTTATGCTTTAGGGGGGTTTTAAGTTATGCTTCTCTCTTTGGAAGGTTGATATACAAAAATAGGAAAAAAAATCTCGTAAGCTGCACCATGGTTGTGTGTTAGATGTGTAGTTTAGTGCTGCAGGCAAGAAAAAATGCAGGTAAAATAAATTAGGTTTGAATGCTTAGTTATTTCATGTCACTTCTGCCAGGCTACACTGAGAGTCGAGGAAAACTGTTCAGGTATAAACTTTGGGAAGCAGCTCCTGTAGAAAGATATCTAGTTGGTATCTGACATTGTTCAGGAAAGATAAAAGAAATTAGCACTGGTGAAATGCTGATTGCATATGTTCTCACTGCATGGCACGTCGTGGTGTGCAACTTTTCCTAAAGGATATTCAGACACATGAGGAAAATAGAAAAAGGTGTTTTTCATTTCAGAATGTGTGTGCAGTGATTCTAGAAAAAGAATTTGTGAATTAAGTTTATTGTTATGTAATAATGTGGTTCTGGTTGTGAAATCCCTGTGCCTTATGTTATAAAAAATAAGGCTGGTTGTAGACTCATAGACTTTTTTCCCAGTAACTGCCAAATATTTGTCTTATTTTTTCAACAGATAATTTCTGTGAAACTTGAAATCTGCAGAGAGCAATTTCTCAAGGAAAGTTATGTTTCTATTAGACTCCTTAGTTTCTAGTTTACTTTTGCTCATTTCCCTAGTTTGAGAAGCACTGCAAAAGGGAACACAGAGTCAGAATCAACTGGATATGCAGTTCTTTCCAGAGTGTAAACTCAGGCACCTTCTTGTCTGATACCATCAGTCAGACTCACATTTTCCTTTTTGGAAAGCATTTCCGTTATCCCTGTTTTCAGAGGCATGTTTTTGATCCAGGAGGACACGTGCTTGTTTTCCAGTGGGCAATACAAGTGTCATTTCCCAGAGCAATGTTGAGCCCTCATCCCATGGGAAGGGACCAAATGGTTACTCTTGCTCAAGCAAAGGGCAGTTGCTCTTAGGCCACTTAGTTGAATGACTGGCTCCTCCTCTGCCTCAGCCAGGTCATTCCCTGGATGCACTGCTTGCCTTAAATGCCAGACACAGGGAATTTCCTTAACTTTTCCAGTTTCATATTTGCTGTATTAGAAAGATGCTGGGGAGTTTTTTGGGTGTGTTTTTTTGTTCGGTGTTGGTTTTTTGTTTTTGTTTGTTTTAATTGTAATTTTAAATACTGCACCTTAAAATGGCTTCTGTTATAAACAGTTAATAATATTCACCACAAATTTACAGTTGGAGATATTCTTCCAGGAGGGAGGTCTGCCATAAGGTGTGTTACATACACAGCTGGGGCACCTACTCTCAGTGCAGAATTCTGAAGTAAAGTGCTGGCAGTGGAACCATTGGCAGCTGAAATAGCTCGTGACTAGAAAGTGCTTCTCAAATTGTGTGCATGGACAGCAGGTGGTATGATAGAAGATAATGAAATTATTTGAATTTGAGTTTATATTTATGCCTTCTCTTTGATATTGTGTTGACCTTGCAAGACTTCTTCCTGATGTCACTTTGTTGTTGTCTAGAGTGGCTTCAACCTTTGCAGTAGCAACAGGACATATTCCTCCATCTCAAAGGTAAATGTTATTAGATTTTCAGGAGGTAATACAGTGATTAGAAAGCTTTACATGGAGCTATTGCAGTCCTTTCTGCTGTGTCATATCTGATGACTCGGTCAGGACCACACTGTGTGCATTTGGAGGACGTAATAACTTACACAGTAAACAGGATATTTTGAGAGAATTGTCAAATGCAGCTGACAGCAGTAACAGGGAACCCCAGCTGAAGGTTAAAAGGCTCTTCAAAACATGATACTTAGTGGGGCTTGAATGTAAACAGAAAAAAAAGTAGTATGATTTTCCTCCTATTAATCATTAACTTTTGAGGACGTTTATTACCTTAATAACCACTTCCCTGGCTGAGCTGCAATGCAGGTGGGAACACCGAAGTCCTCACTGGAAGTGATGTTTGGTTACAAGCATGCTAAGATTGCACAGTGGGGAAATTGTCAAGATATTACAAGATAATTTGTCTTAATACCTAATAAACCTATAGATGAAACCTAAGGGATTGTAATTGCTCACCTGGAAGAAATTTTGTGGAAAAATAGTTACCGTATGTAAATAAAAAGAAAAAAAATAGTTAATACTGTGGAGATATTATGTTTTTATCCACATTATTCTACTTTATTCTCCAACCCAACCCTTTACTATATCATTTCAGTTGATCAACCCCCAAATCAATGTAGGATCTTAATCAATATTGGTAAAAAGATGTAATTTGTTGGTTAGTGCACAGGACTTGACCCTTGGCAGCACTGTGGATAACTATTCATGAATCAAACAAGAATGGTTTTTATCTTTATGAAAGAATATTCAAGTAAAAGCTTCAATTCACAGAATATTTAAAAGTGAAACCTGAAAGGAGAGACAAAACCAGAATCATGGTGGGGATCCTGGGGACAGAAGGCACTTCAAAAGGTCCTGAAATCAGCCTTTTTTCTGTGTGAGATGTTGATCCCATATCCTGAAATAATCCTCATTGTTATCTTGGAATTACATGTTTTCATTTTCTGGAACACTTGATACTAAAATGTTTATTTAAAGTAAATAGTTATCATATGTTATTAAATGCATGTATTTTCTCATTTAATAATTAATATTTTTGACCAGCAATGTACTGTCAGTATTTAACACGGATAAATTTATGATGTTAACATAATACATGTGTATTATATCTATGGTTTGCTTTATTCCATGGTGATATAACCTGAAAGGTCTGTGTCAGTCTCTGAAGGATGAAGAGACCAAGGATGATGTTTATAGTATTAGCAATTGATTAGTTATCTTCATAAGTGAATTAGAGAAATCAATTTTAATGGGGCTTTATTTTAAGGCTGTTCAATATGATGAAGAAGGGGTACATGTGCGTGTGAGCATTGTTAAAATTCATACCCTTTCAATTGCTTTTGAGGTGGATTTAATGTGTTTCTGACTGTGGAACTGCAAGTGGCATTGACTCTGCCTGATGAATTATCTTTTTCCTTCTGGTTTATTGGAGTGCATGGTGTAAAACCAAGGTTATGCTGATAAGGCCCTTCATTGCCTCCTTTTGCTTTGGTGGGAGGTGAGCAGACTCCTTGGTAAGCTGTGGGACACACTTAAAGAGCCATGTTCTTTCCCAGCATGTGTCAGATGGCAGTGACAGGATGAAGATTTAATTAAAAGTTTAAGTTACTTGCTTTATAAAATGCTTTCTAATTTTTTGGTGAGAGTTCGTGACGGATCTGCTTATCTCTTGTAAAGTAGGAAAAAAACCAAAATGGCCTTTTGGGTCCTGTAACAAGTAAAATGTTGATACCTCTAGTTTAGGATATGTGACATTTTAAAAGATTATTGTTGTGTATGGATTATACAGTGAACAGCCAGATGACAAACTGAAAGGATTTGATTCTTAGCTATTATGTGCCATGAAATAGGCAGGAAAAAAACCTAACTGACAAGTGCAGTTGTGTTTAGATCTCAGGTGGGAGTATTTAAAACCATCGTATCTCTGATCAGCTATGCATTTAACTATGATTTTTATTTTGTTTTCTTTTGATATTTCAGCCTCTTATATAGAGAGAGAGAGATGTCACAACACTGCGATTAACAGCTGAGTTGTTGAAGCTACAACAAGGATTAAGAGTGATTTTGTTCTCAGTGTTGAAAAATAATGTCTCTTCAGAATTGTAGCGCAGATTTGATGGATATTAAAGCTATTTTCTGAAAATATTCACTGACATCTGTAAATTTATAACTTAATGTGTACCTTAAATCATCAGAAGAGATTCTCTTTGTACTTTGGATACAACCATAACTCACTGCAATGTCAAATATACGCTTTAAAGACACTTCTGAGGCTTGTTATTGAATTTTGGCGTTATTGTAGCTGGGAATGTATTTCACATGACCGTATACTGAAATTCCATTTTCTGGTTATTTATAAAAGTCTTCATGCCCAGTTGACTGGCAGGCTTCCATGTGTCCAGATAGTCTGGTTTTTGAGGACTGGTAGACAAGCACTATTTCTTTTAGCTGTTCCTTATTCTTCTACCCTCCTGTGATTCTCTGCTGGGAGAGGCTAATGAGCCACCTCTCATCATTCAGTTACTTAGATTTTCAGGTCACAAAGGAGTTTTCAAATACTCACGTTCTCCAAAAGAATACCAAATGCAACTATCACTGTGGTGTACTCTCATGGTCCTGTAAAGTTTCTAGTTCTGTAAAAGTGAAGAACCTTGGAACAGGATCTTTTCAGATGTCAAGAACAGTAATTTCTTTCCCCCAGACAGTGATGATCTTCAGGGGATCTCTTTTTCAGGTCTGCACTCTCTCAAGAGTCATTTTAGAGAGAAAAGAATGACAGAAAAGCGATGGCATAGCTGATAAAAGGGTCGGGCTGCATCACAGACAGCAAAAACAAATTAGACTAGAGAGCAAATCAGTAGATTTAAGGATGAAAAGATAAATTCCGTGATAAAGGAGATAATGTAGACATCTGGGAGAAGAGTAAATACAGAGATGTGATATTAGTATGAAAGTGAAGAGAAAGTAAACCAGAAATCAAATCAAATTAAGGATGTTTAAAGAAATCACCTGAAAACTAAGTGAAGTAATCTAAAGAGACGTGTTACCATGTTAGGTATCAAAATGAGCTGTAGGGACCTCCTTTAAAGTAAGGGAATTAAAACTATTAAAAAAATAGATTGTGATGTGGATAACACTCTGAAAAGTGAAAAATGGATAGCTTACTGTTCAGTCTGCCTGTTCTCTTGAACTAGCAGCCTCACTTCTTATCCTTTCTGTAAGCTCTGTGCTTAATGCTCTCACGTTTACAATTCATTCCAACAAGGATGACCTCTTTTGTTGCATACTGCATATGTTCTTATAACTTCTTGTAGCTGCTGTTTTTCCCCTTGTCAGTTTGTTCTTTTTGCCTTCTAAATATAGCTTTTACTCCTTGAACATAACATTACTGTCAATAGTAAGAAATGTATTGGTACATAAAGAAACCATAGAGACTTAAAAAGCCACTGAAGTTTTCCCAGGTTAATGGTGTGTGTGAGGGAGGGAGTAAAATAGTCCAGACTTAAAGGAATGTTATTAGGAATCCAGTTTCTAATTTTTATTTTTATTCTTAATAACCCTGAAGTAAGTGTTCTTGGCTTCAGATACAGTGGACTTTTATTTCCCTATATTAAGCCATTTACTCTTTGGTGCTGCTGCACTTTTTTGTTGTTGTTATTAAATAAGAAATTGAATTACATTGAATTGAATCCATTGGTATAAAATGTTGACCAACTAAATATACTAATATATTATATATTAAATAAAAATATATTGTCATTTGTAATCCTATTTTCTAAATGATCCCTAAGTTTTATTTATTCATTAAATATTGGTTAGCTGTTAGAACTGCTGCTTACACAGGCAAATCCCTTAAGAGTTTGAAGTCAATGCCTGACTACTTAAGAACACAAACTAGTGTGGATAACTTTACCCCAGGGGGCAGTTTGTCTCAATGTAGGGTTGAAAATACCTTATCCCAAACCTCCAGATGCAGAGCTGCCACCACTACTGCTCTTGGGCAATTAGTAGAAGTCAGCAGAAGCCTCTGAACATCATTAATCATTTCAGTATTGATACTGATAGCTCTAGAAGGCAGCTTTGAAGTGAGGTGAAGGTTCCTGAAGCTAAGTGATAATACAATTTTGGTCTCTATTAGAGTGTAAGGCCTTATATGGGAATGTTATAAAAAGTGTGATTCGTAAAGGCCTAATTATGCCCACAGCTAGAACTGTTTTCTCTCAATTCGTTTCCTTACTGGAAACAACTCTTTGAAAATCTCACTATGGTTAATAAATTCAGTTTCCAAAGACATTTTGGATACTTGGGACAACCTTTTCTTTTGTGCAAGTGAACAGTGCTGGATGTCATTTTGCTGTCTTCTCTGAGTTATGGCTGCAGTCTACAGCAGAGAAGGTTTCACAGTATTATAATTAGAGTTATAATCATATTTAGGTTCAGATATCTAGATCCTGTGAGGCCAGTATCTTCTCTAGTAATCCATGAATCAGCATGCACTGCAATCAAAGTACATTTAAGAAGCTGCTTTATGAATTCTGATGCTTTGTCTTCATTTTCCCATTTTATGTTTGTGCTAATAGTGTGTGGCCTATATAAGTGTTTTTCTGACTTTTGACAGTTTGAGGGCAAACTGGAGTCCTATAATCTGTGACAGATTTTGTTCACTCTTCCCAAAGACAAATTCGAAGAAAAATGAGTCCTTCAGTTATATTCTTAAAAGAAATCGTAAAGAAATTCTCTGATGAAGAGTATATCCAGCTGTTTATGAAACACGCTGTCATTTTTTCCCAGTGATGAATTGGGTGGGTCCTTGGATGCCTGATTCAACTAAGCATGGATTTTCTTCCTTGTGATGAAATTACATCAAGTGTTAGTGCTACTCTCCTGTTTGGGCATTAGTTTGGGCTGTTGGCAAAGGTGCAGGGGGAGAACCTTCCTATGAAATAACACTGAAACATATTTAATGCTCATGGATGGGAGTGGATAAGGTGCTTTGGATGCAAAAATCCTCTGGTTATCCAGAAAGCACGTGGTGGCTGCAGTCTAAGCTCCTGATGGTGCATGTAAAATTTTTGATCTGGAGAGCTTAGCAGAAGTGACAGTTCATTTGGTTCACCTTTGCACTCAGTCAGCATGTAGCTTTATAGGGAAATTTTTGATGTTTCACATTCAATTAGGACCAGAAATCTTCCATCTGAGGACTGAGCTGAAAACATGAGTACTGCTCAGGTAGCCAGACAGAATGCTTTTGGCTTCCAGATAACACCTGGACTTAGTAATGAACGTTTTATTTCAGTTGCTGGCTAAGCAGTGAAAGATGTTATGTCACTGCTTCTCACCTCATCTGATGATGAAAACTTTTAGGGTCAGTCAGAAAGTTTCAAAAAAAGCAAGTTATTCCTTAAGATAGAACTTATGTCTGAAAACTAAACTCACTGCAGCTCTTGGAGAGTAAGTTTGCTCTATAGCTATTGCTATCACTGGGAACTGCAGAGTTCTCTCTTCCTGAACACATTATGAAGTTTATAAACACTTCCAATACCTGGGGATTTTAATATCTCCATTGCATTTAACAGAAAATTGCAAATGGATTTACAAGTCATTGAAGTGATGGAGTTTCCATAAACTCCATTCCTTAGAAAATCTGGCTAAGAAATAAACTTGCTTATACCTTAAAAGTAAAAAGTTAAATGGGAAAAAGATTCTCCTTTGTAACAGAGCCTGATTTGTTTAAATGACAGTAGCAATTATTATCACTGCAAAAAATACTGTTGCTCACGTGAGTATCACTTGTTTAAAGCTTTCCAAAAGTTTGTACAAATTCAGAAGTGAGAATTGTTTTAATCAGAAATACGAAAATAGTCACTATGTTAATCAACGTGTTATAAAGGCAGAAACAGGAGAATATGCCAAAGAACATGTGGGAAGAACTGTTTTTGGTTTGTATTCATGTATTGGATTTTAATTCAAGTAATATCACTTTATTTGTTGCTCTTTATACATTTGGTGATAGTGGCCATTGGGACATTTTTTTTTAGTAGTTCAGAAATTCTTTTAGGAATATCATTAAGGCTTATTTTGTGGACTTTTATTTACATTTATTTAAGAACTCTTCCTAAGACAATTTTTCCCTCTAATAATGATACCCAAAATGGAACGCTGAAGTGAAATATGGCTATTTCAATTCCTGTACCTGTAGACTGTAACTAAATTAACTAAATTATCTCTTTTCTAAAAAAAAAAAAGTCCTGGAGCTTCCTGATGGAAGCGCTGTATGGCTTTGTGATCCTTAAAATGCTGGATTTATAGAAGGCTGTTGTGATTCTCCATATGACTCTTTTTTTCTATGAGGGTTACAAGCAGCATAATTCTGTTGATGAAAGACTGGTATTATAGAAGAAACCTGCCTCTTAACATGTTCCCAGCATCTGGCATAAGAGACAAAAACCCTCTGAGGACATCGAGTTTCAATAGAAGGAGTAGTGTAGGAGCGCAGTTAAGCCCCTGGAGACAGAGATCCGGAGCATCTGGGAAGCGTTAGTTAAGGAGCACTAAGGGTGCTGCTTTTAACTCCACACCTGAGGCTGTGAATGCAGAGCAGGCATGCACCAGGTGGAAAGTGCCTGTATGATTTTTGCTGGGAGACACGAGTGCTCTGTTATTAGATTACTGAATCTCTGACTGTTTGCATTGATTTCCAAAGTGAACACCAGTCTCTAAACTTAGAGTATTTGAATGGGCTCTCAATCTGAACACTGCTGGCTGCTTCTCTCTCATAAGCAATGTATCTTTTCTTTGGGCTTTTTAAAAATCCCCTTAGTTTTGTCCATATGCTGTCAGACTCTCCTTAAAATGCTTTGCATTGCTTGGAAGCCTTGCATGCTTGTCTCTCTTGCTTCTGCGGTGACATTTTTGGCCTAGGGTTTAGCTTTTAAAGAATACTCTTTTGAGGACTAAGCCTTGATGTCTTGCCAAGATTTTTTAATTAAAACTCTTTTCATCCAATATGTGTGTTTTCTTAAAAAAAAAATATGGCAGAACAATGACTACAAAATCATATGGGTGGATTATGCTTTTAATGTATGATTACTTTGTATGCACTTGAATTTTAATTTTACAGTTTTCTCTTACCCCATAAGTTCCCTACTGTGCCTTAATTGTTACTGGCGGTGAAAAGCTGCAATAATCTCAAAGACATCTGGTTCCTTCAGTTTTATTAACTTGAAGCAGATAGGAGCAGATTTATTACAACATACCTGTTTCTTAAATACTTGCAATCTTCAAAAGCATTAGTTGTGTCTTACAGGAATGGTCCAACCTTTTATTCACAAACTGCTTAGCTTTCTTAATGTTTGGGTAAAAAATTTTTAAACCTCCTTTCTGGTATAAATAACCTGATAGTAAAACCACGTGGAGTTGGAGAGCTAAAGTGAGAGGAGGTAAAGATCCAGGAGGAATCTTACTGCTTATCGTTCTGTAAAATAGGAAATAAAAAGAACCTCATTGGTTCCTTCTGGCAGAAGTAGCTGGGCTCCAGCAGAGTCACTTTGAATGGGGCAAAAAAAGATATTGTGAGAATATTTGATTCTTGAGTGCAACGCTAATAGGCTTTTGATTGTGGCATTCCCTTAGAATTTTAAGGGTGTCTAAAGGACTTGTGCTTTCATGAGTGTTCCAGGCTGGGGATGTTTAAACCCTGTGATTGCTTGTAGTTACCTCCCTGAGTGAAGCACCAACTTGCATGATGGTGCCAGGCTTGAGGAGAGGCCAGGCCAGCTGAATATATGGTCTGTGTGAAAGGATTAAATGCCAAAATTGAAGATTGTGAATGCATGGCATTCACATTTGTCTGGCAGACAAGGGTTGTCTGCTAATCCTTGCTAACTTGAGTTTAGGCTCCAGAAATGACATTGGGAATTTTTCACTGCAGACCCAGCAATAAGTGAAAAACAGACTGTCAAGTAGCCCTGCACTGAAGCAGTTGCCCTCACTTAACCTTGCATATGTATAACAGAGGCTACTTTTTCTTCATCCTTGGGACTCTATTGCAAAATCCATCCAATGTTCCCTCCTGCGTCTGCATTTTAGCCGGAATACCAGTACATACTGATATTTTCCATAAATAAATAAAATACACACAGATATGACTGAATATCCAGTGGAAACCATTATGGTGAGTAAGAGTCACCATTTCTTCACCATTTTTTCAGCATAACATAGATAGATGTCAACATACAACCATGCTTTGTTTTGGGAGTTATTAGTGATTAAATAAACATGGGCTTCTGTTGCTAGAAGAATTAAGTACTGATATTAGCCTTGTTAAATAGAAATAGATACTTAAAAGAGCATCATACTTTTATATATATATTTTTAAACACTCTGATTTTTTCCTAAGAGTGTTGCAAAGCTCTTAAGAATCATAAAGCATTTTAAAGTTCTTCAACATTTGGTAAGCTGTATTCATTATTCATAGAAGTAATATGAATAAGTAATATTGAATGGCAGCAGATAGCTGTATTTTGCCTGTAAAAGATTGTGTTGATGGGGACTGCTGTTAGCACTCATCATGAAAACAAGCCTGTTTACTGGAGATGTGAGTTGAAAAGTAGGGAAAAATGTTCTGAATTAAAGCGGAATCAAAAGATTTTAACTTATTGGGGGAACAGGACTTTTCTTTGGGGGGAAAAAATCAAAACAAGAAAGCAGACTTGTCATCAAGGCAAGTGGGTTAATAGATCAAAGATTACTATTTTGTTCTAATCTAGTGTGTAATAGAAATTTCCTTATTTCTGTCTCTGTAGTACAGTTTGCTGTACATGAAGAATCCTTTAATCTTTGCTTTTCCAGTATTTTAATTTGTATTTAGAGCAGAATCCCAGAAAACAATATAGTGCAAGCTCTGGAGGAGCTCTTTGGCTCTTGCATAGGATCTACTTTTATATTGTTTATTGGTATTTGAGAACTGTCCAAGAGAACTTTGGAAAGTAAAATTCCTTTGAGCACTGCAGAAGTTCTTGTGAGTTTAAAATGTTTTACATTATTTCTGTATTATTGGCCTTATTCTAGGCAGTACCTGTTTTTACTTTTTCAAAGACAAAGTTGGAAATGGGAGAAATTCTTCTGACTACAATTAGGCAGTTTTTGATGGCTACCCACGTGTCTGGCTTCCAGCTTTGGCCCAAGAGAACACCAGAGATTCCCAGTCATGTCTTTTAGGCCACTGAGGTATCTGCTGTGGCAATAAGGGTGGTTGGTAGCGTTTGTGCTTTAAAAAAAATGAGGGAAGTGAATTGGTAGTAAAAAAATATCTCATCTGTGTTTTGAAACTAATGAGATGGGATGGAGGGAAAGGGACTATTGTGCACAGATTCAGCATAATTTATTAATGCTTTAGGAGACTGGACTACCACCTGTAATAATTTTCTGATGTTTGACAGAACTGAAACTTAGTCAGGAAGTGTTACTGGCATAGCTGTTACCTGTGTTCACAAACTCGGAACTCTAAAACACAGAAAAATAAATAAAATATGCAATACAATAGGATAAAAGTAACAAAGCACAGTTCTGCCTATTCAGCTACTTGTTGCTGTAAAAAGGAGATGGGGAGGACAATACATTGAATTACTTTCTGTGTGCATAGGCTTTAAGGTAGTTTCCTCCATTTTTTCCTTTGTGTGTGTTTTGTTCTGATAGTGCTACCTCACAAATGCCATTTTAGTTGGGAAAACTTACTCCCTTCTAATCCAATCACTGTTCTTGCATTAAAAGTATCACAAGAGACTTTCCTGCATCTTAAATCAAAATCAGTGAGAGTTTGAACTCTTATTCCTTCCTTTTCTTCATTTAAAGTTGTAATGATGGTTTAGGGAAAGCACATTTGAAAGGAGTGTGAAAAATAACTTGGTTCAAAGCAGCAGGAAGGGATAGCTCTTGTTTGGGAGCAGTTGAATCAGCACACAATGTTGCTAAGGGTGCCTAAAATTCATAGGTGTAGTAGTGAGAAAGACTCTGTATTCTTTAGACCCTTCTTGTATTACTGTATACTTCTTACAGCTTTAAACAAATACATAGCAATATTTTTATTACTCATTTGGTTCTGTCAAATTGGCAGGGAAGTCACTGTTTTGAAACAAATGAAAGATTGCTGAACATTTATTAAAACTGGGGCTGAATTTTACCCTCCTTTGCCATTGTGTTCCCTGCTGATTGAGTTGTTGCATTGACTGCAGTTCAGAATGTGGTTTGTTTCTAATAAGCACCAAACTGCTGTTTACTTTTGCACACCTGTTTTATCTCCTTTTTTCCCCCCATACAACTGGTAGGTTGAGGTGTCATTAGTGTCATACTGAGTGGACTAAACATCATTAGTAGTCCTTTGATATAAATCCTCACAGGCTATTGTGATTTGGTAGTTGAAAAAATATTAAGATAAAAATTAGGACAAACAGGTCACGCTTCTTGGTGCCATGACTTGTACATTTATTCTTGTTGCAAAGGGAAATATAAATACTTGTGTGGTTTTCAACTCTTACATTGTGACGGTGTTTGGCTCTGCCTCTCAAAGCAGCAATGACAGCGATTGTGTGCTCTGGACTGGAGTCAGCAAGTGCAAAAACAACGCTAACATTGACTACAGAGAGCAAGAAATACAATGCATTGGCATTGTATTTAGTCCTAGATCAGTCTGAGTACCTCACGTGGCAGAACTGCTCTACTGGAACAGGCCAAGCCAGGTAATAATGTACAACTCACCCAAGTTACACTGATCCTGCAGTGTGGGAGTTAAGCTGAGATAACAGCAATATCCAGTATAATCACAGGCCACCTGAGGGTTGAAATGAGATTTTCATACTCTACTTGCCTCTCTTTTGCAGTCTTCAGCCCTGTGGTTCCACTTGCAAATAAGTACAGGTATGGAAATGGAGTGGTTGAGCTCCCTGTGCAGCTGGGAGTGTGGGAGAGAACCCACAAAGAACGAGGGGAGCAGTTTCTTCAGGGTTAAGGAAGTGTCTAGAGTAGCAGAAGGGATAGACTTGTCCAAATAAAAAAGTAATAAAAATGCTGGCACATGAAAGAATATGGAATTGTTTTTAAACAAAAGTAAGTATCTTACAGGCAGGATGGGGACTATCCAAGGATGCCAAACCAGAAAAACAGAATTAACCTACTTAGCAAAACACTTCAGAAAACAAAATCAGAAAGTGTCATTGTTAAAGAGCACAATAAGAAACAAGAAAATATCCTACCAAGAGGAGAACCTGTGTTCAAAGGGAAAAGATACAATGGCTTGTAGACTCTAGCAGGTTAAATGTAAAAGCACAAGAAAGAGGAGGGAAAAAAGATGAGTAATAAATTATTTTTTTCAAATATGTCAGAATCAGGAAGCTAGAGAGTAAGGCTGATAGATGATCAAGGTGTAGAAGGAACACTCAGAGAAAATAAGCCCACAGCAGAAACTTAATCTTCATTTTGGCTTCTGTGTTCTTCACCCAATGTAATCAGACTGTGGAAACCTTTGCAAAAAGATGACATAAATTCTGAAAGCTTACACAGCTTTCAAGAACAGATCAAAGAAGTTAATGGATGAGAAATTCTCTTAAGGCTAAATACAAAGATGTTCTCTGTCTCAAAAGTTGCCTGAGCTACACATCACAGGATGCTGGGAGAACGCATCGCAATGTTACTGACTTTTCTTGCCTATTTCCTTGAGCATCCTCTTACTGCCTTGTTCTCCTCTCCCTTTCCTGAGAGCACTGCAAAGCTTTACTTAGTGATTCAGCTACAGCAGGATCTCAAAAAACTGGAACAGGGTCAGGATTTGAAGTGCCAGTGATATTTAGCATGAAGCTGTGTACTCTTCTCACAAGTGTGTCTTTCAGAGCTGCTGTGGCACTGCTGATGTGGCAGCAACTTCTGTGGGGTGCAGAAGGATGAATCAGGAGGGCAGTAGCAGAAGTGGAAAGGCAGCAGTTTGGAAAAGGGTTAATTTTGGGGAGCTATCTGACAGCCCCCAAAGAAAGTGTTCAGTTCTCCGTCAATTTTCTAAAAACTTGAAAAAAACCAGTATAGGCTCACTTGGGTATGGGCTCAATGCTGGACAGGCTCTGGTCTGGACATGCTTCTGTTTTGCTACTTCTTGATAGTAAAGGCACAGCATTTACCAGTCACAGGTGCAGTTCCTCCTCATTAGCAGTGGAAAGGGGGAGTTGCTGACTGCCAAGGGCTGGATCACACATTGCCCATCGACATATGGACAAGCTGTGCTTTCTCTGTCATCACCTCTGCTGCAAATGGGGTTATGGCAGTGTGGTATGTGGCCTAATGGAGTTAGAAAAAGTGGCATTAGTCTAGCTTATTGATAAATTAGTGGAAAAGTCTGGTGTGAAAGTTGAGATTCTCCTTTTTTTGACAGTATTTCACACTATTTTGTTTATTAGACTGGACAGAAGTTCACACCCTTCACTTATTTTAGAACATATTACACATCGACTGTCTGATTGAAATTTCCTAGAATTTACTCACATGTTAGTCATTTTAGGCTACTGTAAAAAGAAGCTACAGAAACTGAGCAAACTATGTTTGCTCATGACTAAAGGAATATTTTACTATATTTCTAAATAAATGTCATACTGCTCAACACTAGAATCATTCTGCTTGGGGATTTTTTATGTAGGTAATCTAAACTAAAATCTGGTACCTACTCCCTTACTCTCTGCCACTTATTACATATCTTGTGTCTTAGATGACAAGCTTTGTAGAAGGCAGGGACCAGAGAATGTCAGAAATGGTGGACTCTTTTCTGCTTGTTACATGCTGTACATGTCTGTATTTATTTAGTTTTCCTATTTGTGTCTTGATAATGTACAGTCCAGAAGCAAAGAGGATATTGAACTCTTACTATCACCCTCTGCTCTCAGTTATGAGCAGGCCAGGTGGTTGCTTGTCTCTTTTCATGGTCCTGTAGCATCACGTGGGCCATCCTGTGATCTAATTGGAATTTTGCTTATCAGTGTGAGAGATGCTGTGAGCACCATCCTTGGGATGAGGAGACTTCAGGTTCATGATAATGCAGGCACTGATAACAGCAGTACAGACAGATATTGTGCCTGGATGGCAGAGGTGCTTCTCAACAGTGATCTGACAGCACTCTCTTGTAAGAGGGAAGAGATGAACAACACGAGTAAAGGGGGCAGGGATTGAAGAGGACATTTCCTTGTCTTTAGGCAGGGAAACCTCTCAGGGCAGGGAACCAAAAGCACAATTATCTTGTGACTGGGACTGGTTTAGCCTGGATTTTTAGTTTAAGGAAGAGAAACTATTTTTCTATTGTATGATACCTCTCTTGCAGAAGGATAGAATGTGAACACTGGCTTGAGAGAGAGGTACAACATTCAGGCCAAAATCTATGGGCCAGAAGTTCAAATCTGTGATGTTTTAGAGAGGGTTGAATAGGAATTAATTGAATACATTCAGGTACTTTTTGAAAGAAAATGTTTTTTGTTATGTATTAACTTGCATTTCTCAGCTAGTTTGTTGTTCATTATGGATATACTTAAATTATTGTCTCCATCCATTATTGATGGAAATCTTTCATAGACAGAAAATAAAAGAGGAAAATAAAATTGGTGCTATTGGTGCTTTCCCAATTTCAGCTTGCAGAAAGTGACTCTTAAATCACCAGCAAATCTTGCCAACCCAAGGCCATTCATTTAATGTGGATATTACAGGAATTTTTCTATGACGGTTTAAGAACACGTGATTAATTTTTGTTGATCGCTGCTCTTGAAGCAAGGTTATAGAATTGAGCTGTTTGGCTTCTTGGGAAGGAGGCATTTGCAACTGGTTATTTGCCACTTACCACAGAGTATTTTTAAAATTTTGTAAATGGAAATTAGGAAGGTTTAAGGTAAGGCTTGATATTTGCTGAATAAGACATACCTTCTTGCTAACTTTTGGACATTGATATTGTGATCTTCTTCAACTGCATTCCAGTCAAACTTAATTGCTTTCAGTGGCACTGCATCAGTCTTATGTCAATGTAACTGCTTACAAATTTGAAAACACATTTTCAAAGATATTCTCAGTTGCCTTTTATAATTGCCTTACAGCTGGGAGACAGCAACATTTGAAATGTTAACAGGTTTGTTATGTATCTGTGGTTGAACTTCAGGTTGAAGGCTGGGAATTGTAAATGAAACTCTGCTGCTGGGCTTTGTCCTGGTGTTTTCCTTATTGTTGGAAAGGGACTAAAGGAAGAAAATACACAATTTTAATCTGTTCATTTGACAGTTGCCCTCTGGTATTTGAGCTGCATAAGTTACAAGCAAATGGCTGGGAATGGTTTTTAGTTATGTGCTTTTATGTATATATCTCTATATATCTATCTCCAAGACTAAGGATGATATTTTAATACCTATTGAACTTGTTCAGGGTATCCGACCCTATGAAATTAAATATTGGAAATCATATAGTGGAACTTCTTAATTCACATTGAATTCAATGCTTAATCCAACATGAATGTTCTGCATCACCTGCTAATGTAAAGAAATCATATTATGCTCTGTGTCACAAACAGTGTATTGAAGTGCAGAAGGACCTAAGGCACCAACTTTCAAAGTTATTTAGAGATCCATGCAGGGCAGGGAATTTTCTGCATTGTACTGATCACGTTGGCCAGACAGATTTAAGCCAGGAGCACCAACCAGGGAGCCTAGAGATATTTTTCTTGCTTTGTTCAGGTTAATATTGGCAGCTGCAGCTCAATAAGTGCCTTTACAGCAGTCAATTCCTATGTATTCACCCCCTGGTAATTTCTTTCTAAAATCCATGTCCCATATTGTCTTCTACACCTCAGTAATTGCAAATTGAGAAGAAAAAATGGTCTCGAATAAAGCTATTCTTTCAACTCATCTGTTAGTTACTGTCTCATTTGAGTTCTGGTTACTGTCTGAGCGACCATTGACAGTCTGCTTCAGTGCAGCTTCAAATAGATTAGTATAAATCACTGCCAAAAGTGGTTCTGCCTAACTTGGCTCAGCACAGAGATGGACCTGGGGCTTTCATAAAACTCAGTTCTGGTTAATGCAGTTACAGAAACTGTTCTTACTGCCTCTCAGCCAGGAATTCCTGCAAGTCTTTTCGTTGCTCTATTCAGTCTCCAAAGATGTAAATGGGAGGGAGGCTGGGTTCCTTCTGCCCTGGGCTCTCTGTGGCTTTCAGGTGTGGTCAGAGGGGTTCCTTATAATTACTGATATGGGTGGGTGCCCAATTGGTTGGCAAACTTGGGCATATTGAACAGTTATGAAATTAAACCTTCACTTGACTACATTAGCATGGGTAGGGGTAAGCGCTCAAGCAAGATCATGAATGACAGAACTATCCACCTATGCCAACCATGGGCATGAATGATGTATTTTCAAATTAATATTTAATAAATGCCACTATTAAATATGGAATTCAAAGCCTTAGCTAAGAAAACAGCACTTATGTCATCTTCAGGCCCATTTGAAAGGAGTACATTATGAATGTTTGTTATGGAGGGAATTTTTGAAAAATAAATTTTTTAGCAGCCATAGCCTTGGTACTGAATTTATGTAGATCTAAGTATCTTAGGAAGTGGGACTCTTGACCAGAGCAACTTATAATTCTGAAGTTCCCTTGCTTGGAAGTGAGATGACTCATGATTTAATTTTACACAGAAGACTAAATAATCCTCTATATTATTTTATTTGATCTGTTTCAAATCTATCTAGCTTCAAATTCAACCTCAGTGTTTGCCTTCTTTCCACTATCTCCTCCTTCCACATCACAGCAGAGCCCTCATCAAGGTAAGCCCATGGTGCCTCAGGTGACCTGTCTTCTTTCCACCTGGAACTCCACCAGTCTCCTCACTTCCTGTGGCAAGTTATCCCACATGTTCTCTCAGTCCAGGACTCAGCTTGGTCTTATCCTTTGTCTTTACACGTTAGTAGGGCTCCTTCCGTCTCCTCCTGCTGCCTCTCCATGCAGGTGTCTCTGCTCCAGCTCTGGCAGGCATGAGAGAATTTTCTGGGAAGGTTCTGCACCCACTGTAGGAATATCCTTGTTGTGGGAAAAGCAGGGAGAAGGTAATGCTAACGAGGTCTCCTGTAAACTCCATAACTCCTAGCTCCAAATTCTTCTCCAAGGAAACAGGTGGGACCTGATGGCATGTCTTGCTCTGTGTAACCTGATTATGATTTAATTGTATGATTAAAAATGACAAACCAAGTCATCAATGGCATCTGATGCTTTTTTTGTTTTTGTCCAAGATGTTTAAAATCACCCTCCTCCCAGTGCCACAGAAGTACCATCTGTAGCTCCCTCTAGGTTTTCTAATATTTTTTGGGTCACTGGTCGTTTTTGGTGGGAGGTCTACACTCAAGACACTTCACAACATTGATTTTTTTATCCTTTATAACACAAAACCTGGGAAAAAGTGGGGAACTGTACTGGTGACAAATACAAATGAATTTGTGTTCAGTAAGTTTTATTTGACAAAGACTTTGTCAGGGGCTTTCATAAAGGTCAGAGAAGATGCCTTTTCTTTCACTTACACCTGCTTTCAGCTTAAAAAACTTAGGTTTGGTTTAATTCCATTTCTTTCTAAAGTAAATCATGAAAAAGCGAAAACAAAACATGCAGTTACAACTCTGTAACTGTACCAATATGTGGCCTCTTAATGAGCAACCTGAGGGAGGTCTTGCCTGTTGATGAATAGTTTATACTTTTTAAATGCATTTTGTATTTGACTTCTTGCTCTGTAAGGAGTTTGACAGATGGCTGAACTTGCATCAGGGGAATACGCTGATGTTAAATTAGTCTAAAGATGATACAATGACTAGGGATTTCTTTAAGTTCCCTGTATTCCAAATTTTTTTTAAAAAAAAGTCTATTATTTGAGATGTTTGCATTTGGGTCGCAGGATGTTATTCATAAACTCATAAGTTATTTTTTTCATTGCACAAACCAGTCTTTATTCCTGTAGAAGTAGTACCAGGTGTGCTTTTATTGCAGTTTTATAGGAAGAAAAGTGTTTTTAGCAAAGGGGAACTTTCTCCTTTTCTACCAAGAACCAACCCTTGAGTCAGATGCTGGCACTTTGCCCAGTGCCTACCATCTCAGTGTAGCTTGCTGCATTGCCTTATCACTCATCTGTTTCTGACCTGATGGTGTTATCTGAAGAAAACAGCGTGGTAATGACCTGAAAACATCTCTGCTGCCTGGCTGCAGTTCTTTCAGGCTCTCCAGTGTGTGTCCATCTCTCGTGTGAAGCACCCCATTGGAACAAGCTGCGTGTTTCCAATGCTTCCCAGTGCGGGGCCCAAAGGGTGGCCCAGCTGGAGAGATCACCACAGGTGTGACAGCAGGGGACATGCTTAGAGACCTCAAATCTAGAACCCATTTCTCAAACTCTTACAGCCAGGTTTAAGTTAAGCTTCTGAGGTGTCTGCTAAGAAACTGCCAGGCATATGTGCTGCATATAGGCTCAGATTGTTCCTTTGGGCTTTTTAGCAAGGGCTTTACTTCTGGATAATGTTTGAAAGCCTAAACACAGGAGGAAATGCCCAACTTTGTCCCTGGGAAATGTTCTCATATGGATTTATTTTTTGTTTTACCTTTGTGAGGAAAATAGTTACAGAAGTTGAAGAAACCGATTTTCTTGTGCTGAGCTTTGTTATGGAGTTACATAAAGCATCCATCATGCAAATTCTAAATACATTATACTAAGTGTTTCAAGGTAATTGACAGTGTTCCATTAATTTCCACTGCTGAAAGGGATCTGGGACATTTCTAATGTAGTTATTTTTCCTTCCAACTCGTGCATCACAACAGCCCTCTTAGTGCTGGTTTTGGTCCATTCTCTTCCAATTTTAGGAAAGATATATCATACAGTAGTAATTTATCAGATTTTTAGCTACCTGCCTGTACTGGGAAATCAAGTTTAGTCTGCTCGCAGCAGGATGTTATTATTTCTTTCATTTCCTTACATTGGTCTGTTGTCTTGTGATAATTATAGTAACAAAGATTTCCTACTATCTGTTTGAGGAACACTACCAGAATATATTAGCATAGGGAAATTTTCTGTAAGTCAAACTACTGTTGTCTCTACAGAGGAAAAGGGAGAATAAAGTTCAAACCAGCTCTTCTTATTTTTGTGGTATTTGAAATCTTGTTTTATCTGAAAATCATCAGCAGAGGAAAAGCTGCACTGCTGAGAAGAAAGTTATGGAGAAACAACCTTGACATTTGGAAAGTAGTTCCCAAAGCTTGTAAGTGAGGAAGTAACTTCTCAAGAAGGGTGAATAGCCATAAAGAAGACCTTTGACTTCTATTTATTTTATTTTTTTGTACTAACATTTTTTTGCTCCTGATCTGTTGAAGACCACAAACTAGCAATATGTTTTGGTTAAATGTATTTTTTTCTTGTTTGTAACAGTCCAAACATCTGCCACAATATTTACAGATTTGTACGTTGGTACAATATCAACTCTTTGAAAAAGAGTGAGAAAAGTTGATTAAGATCAGATAGCATTCAGATTGGTTAGAGAGTCTCCAAAGCAATTTAAACATGTGCTACTTTTGCTGAGAAAGTTAAAATTAATAGCAGTTTATTAATAGAGTCCATGTGGAAGTAGTTACAGTGTAAAGCAGAAGAAATGGGAAAAATGAAAACATGCTTTCAAATGTTTCATTTTGCTAAAGCTGTTCTGGCTTTTTGCTTCTCTTTGAGATGCTAATCCAGAGCAAAAAATAAGTAGCAGATCCTAGTTTTCCTCTCCCTAACAACCCTGTTGAATTATGCCTTAACCTGCAAAGGACACGTTGAAGTCAGATAAAATCAGTTACAGAATAATATGTTACCCTCAGTAAGTACAGACAGAATGAAGTTAAGCAGCAGATTATTAGCAGCACTAATAGCAGTGTGGAGTTTATTTTGGTGCATGTGATGTATTTCTCTGAAATATCCACTGTGGTTGACTGATTAGGCCAAAGTCTATAGCTCTCACCTTAATCAGCCTTATCACTAAATAACAAGATTGAGCAAATTGTCTATTTGCATGGTGCACAAATATCTGAAGGTCTCTCTAGAGGAGGATAATTCTTAAGAAAGCACAGTGATGTTTCTCAAGGTTAGAAGAGTTTTGTTGGATATGCTTTACTTTGCAGTCATGGGGCTGCCAGCAGTGGAGAGGTGAGGTAGATGATGAAGGCTGTCAAGACAAAATTTTGCAACAATAGTTGTCATGCTAAAATTACCTGTTAAAGGAAGGCACTTGCAGGACACTGTGAAAATGTATTTGAGTTCTTTAGCGATGCTTTACAAAGACATTCTCATTATACGCTTTTAGACTTTCAGAATGGTATGGAGTTTGTGAAACTTCAGGTAAACAAGCTGAATAGAATATTTTACAGCTTCTCTTGTATGAAGGAGGCTACGGGGTAAGATAAAGCAAACATGATTGGCAGAGCTTTTGTGCTCTTCTTCTACAAAACCTTTAAAAAAAAAAAAAAGGAAAGCAGAGTGACTGAGTCATATTCAGTAGACTAGAAAGATAATTTAATCTCCTTTGTATTCAAGTGCATGGATCAGTAAAAAAGGGTACTTCAGTAGGCTTGTGGGCTGGGGCAGAACCAGACCTGTCAGTCACTGGCAGCACAAGAATATGCTGGTTCCGAGAGTTCTTCTGTAGCCCTTGGGAGTTCATCTATCTCTCTCTCTGCTACAAGGGATTTTACCTCAGAAAACTGGGGCAAAACTTGTAACTTTTTGCAGATACTTAGGTAATGCTTCCAGAATTGGTAAGGTCAAGGTCCAAATGACTGGGAGCCGCTCTTAGAGTCAGCAGACACCACACCACTGGCTTAATCTCGTCATGTGAGTTGTGGTGAACTCTAGAAAATTATCTTCGTAGGTACCAAATCTGTATACAAGAAAAATATAGCATTAAGGGAGGGGAAACAAGACTAATCTGTGTGTGACATAATAACAATATATATACACATATTAGTGTGTGTGTGTAACACAATGTAGACATAATAGAAATAGAAGTGAAACTTGTGTTCCACAGCGAGGCTGGCATGAATCCCCACATGATGGCATAAAATATTCCCAATCCTTCAAGGTACAGGTTTTGCCCCTCTTTACCTCCAGTGTTGACACAATACTTCATGAATTCAGCGTATCAGTCATCAAGTATGTTTGGCACAGGTGTTTTTTAGGACAACAAAACAAATGAAGCATTGACCAAGTGCTTCTGGGAGTCCTACGCAGAGTTCAGTTTATACTGCTACATCCTAGCTTTCAAACCCTAAACCACCTTAAAAATACAGAGGCAATGCCCAACATTCTTGATATTTTGGGATCCAACAGTTATTGCTGGGCTTCTAAGGAAAGACATTAGTTTCATGCAGGCATGTATGTATAAAAAATATTTTGAGCAGGTGTTGTGGACTGAAAGCAGGTGACAAACTTGAAACCTGTGGAATCATAATCTCCCTTCTGGAAAATGGTTCAAACTTGCAAAGCTTCACAATACAATTGGAATCTGGCATATTGTCCTATTTCTGTGCTGGACACTTAAGGTACCATAAGGTACTAACCCTTTGGCAAAGTGGGTATCTGCTCTGTGTTATAATTTGAACATGGAACATAGTTCACTTTCCATTTNCTCTGTTGGAGCCTTTTATAATCACACAAGCAGAAGATGGAACAGAGGAGACTCCTTGCTACCTCAAACAGACCCTTTAGCCTAATATAAAGCCTTCAGGAGCAGAGTACAAACTGTGCCTTTTGCAAAGGGGACAGAAGGGGCTTGTTGGTGTAATCAGGGTTACAAAAACCGATGTGTTTTTCTTTGTACGCGCTCCCCTCCTTACGCACCCGCGGTTGTCTGCTTTGCACAAACCCTGTAATTGCTGTAGCCTTGCAGGCATCAGATCAAGCTGTCATCCACTAAGCATTAATGTCAAAAGCAATGCTGCCCCATCACCAGGCAATCCCTCTGCACTGACCACGATGTGTGTTTGCTGTCCAGCTGTTACCTGAGTTTAGCGATATTTTGCAGTTTTCTCAGGAAAGCTTGAGATTTCATGTCAGAGGAAAGGGAAGGTTAATAGTAAAAACATTCACGATTGTGAAAGGACAGTGTTAAAAACTGTAATTAAATATTCATGCCAGAGATGTTACTATCATCTAGGCTTTTAGAGTACTGCCTGAATGGGGGAAAGGAATTCTCTTTCCATTTAACTCGGTGCCCAAATGTAGTTGCTTCAGTGGGAATAGGATTAAACTCTTTGATAACAGAATTTCCTGAGGAAGGAAGGGATAGCATGGTCATGGACAAATCTAATAATTTTTCTGCTCTAATCATCTTATGCCTCAAAGAGGCACTTATACCCCAGGGGAGCTAATATTTACATAATTGTAATTTATTGGGTAAAGATTTTCCTAACGCAAAGGAACATCAAAGTGTTTGTCTTTGTCAAGTTCCAGAACAATTTTGAACTTCACACAGAAATGAAAGGTAAAGGAAAATATTCCTTTTGGACCAATTAAAGAGAAATGGCACACAGTATTTGAAATCATATAGGTTGTTTGAGTATTTTTAATGGAATGCAATTAATATTTTNGGCTTAATCTCTTCATGTGAGTAGTGGTGAACTCTAGAAAATTATCTTCGTAGGTACCAAATCTGTATACAAGAAAAATATAGCATTAAGGGAGGGGAAACAAGATTAATCTGTGTATGACATAATAACAATATATATCCACATATTAGTGTGTGTGTGTAACACAATGTAGACATAATAGAAATAGAAGTGAAACTTGTGTTCCACAGCGAGGCTGGCATGAATCCCCACATGATGGCATAAAATATTCCCAATCCTTCAAGGTACAGGTTTTGCCCCTCTTTACCTCCAGTGTTGACACAATACTTCATGAATTCAGCGTATCAGTCATCAAGTATGTTTGGCACAGGTGTTTTTTAGGACAACAAAACAAATGAAGCATTGACCAAGTGCTTCTGGGAGTCCTACGCAGAGTTCAGTTTATACTGCTACATCCTAGCTTTCAAACCCTAAACCACCTTAAAAATACAGAGACAATGCCCAACATTCTTGATATTTTGGGATCCAACAGTTATTGCTGGGCTTCTAAGGAAAGACATTAGTTTCATGCAGGCATGTATGTATAAAAAATATTTTGAGCAGGTGTTGTGGACTGAAAGCAGGTGACAAACTTGAAACCTGTGGAATCATAATCTCCCTTCTGGAAAATGGTTCAAACTTGCAAAGCTTCACAATACAATTGGAATCTGGCATATTGTCCTATTTCTGTGCTGGACACTTAAGGTACCATAAGGTACTAACCCTTTGGCAAAGTGGGTATCTGCTCTGTGTTATAATTTGAACATGGAACATAGTTCACTTTCCATTTTATTCTATGTATAAATGAAAAAACTTTCTTAAAATTTCTACACTAATCTTTATCTGAATTTGTTCTCCTAAATGTGTTTCAGAACATTTATGTGTAAATTATTCAGGAGACCATATTCTCTTTGGCCTCAGCTTTTAATGATAAAACCTTAAACTTCAGATAGTGCCTCATCCTTTCATCATTGAAGTCCACTATGTCTACAAACAGGCTCAAATCCACTGTGCTTGCTGGTAAGAGGCAGTGTCTTCCTTTGCATTCCTTGAGAATGTCTCTCTTATGGTTTTCAACAATGAGAAAACCCACAGGGAAACATCTACACCAAATCACAAACCAGCTGGTCTGCTTCGAGGGTAAGGAGGTGAAGCTCTGTTGGAGCCTTTTATAATCACACAAGCAGAAGATGGAACAGAGGAGACTCCTTGCTACCTCAAACAGACCCTTTAGCCTAATATAAAGCCTTCAGGAGCAGAGTACAAACTGTGCCTTTTGCAAAGGGGACAGAAGGGGCTTGTTGGTGTAATCAGGGTTACAAAAACCGATGTGTTTTTCTTTGTACGCGCTCCCCTCCTTACGCACCCGCGGTTGTCTGCTTTGCACAAACCCTGTAATCACTGTAGCCTTGCAGGCATCAGATCAAGCTGTCATCCACTAAGCATTAATGTCAAAAGCAATGCTGTTGTGTGCTGCCCCATCACCAGGCAGCCCCTCTGCACTGACCATGACGTGTGTTTACTGTCCAGCTGTTACCTGGGTTTAGCAATATTTTGCAGTTTTCTCAGGAAAGCTTGAGATTTTATGTCAGAGGAAAGGGAAGGTTAATAGTAAAAACATTCATGATTGTGAAAGGACAGTGTTAAAAACTGTAATTAAATATTCATGCCAGAGATGTTACTATCATCTAGGCTTTTAGAGTACTGCCTGAATGGGGGAAAGGAATTCTCTTTCCATTTAACTCGGTGCCCAAATGTAGTTGCTTCAGTGGGAATAGGATTAAACTCTTTGATAACAGAATTTCCTGAGGAAGGAAGGGATAGTATGGTCATGGACAAATCTAATAATTTTTCTGCTCTAATCATCTTATGCCTCAAAGAGGCACTTATACCCCAGGGGAGCTAATATTTACATAATTGTAATTTATTGGGTAAAGATTTTCCTAACGCAAAGGAACATCAAAGTGTTTGTCTTTGTCAAGTTCCAGAACAATTTTGAACTTCACACAGAAATGAAAGGTAAAGGAAAATATTCCTTTTGGACCAATTAAAGAGAAATGGCACACAGTATTTGAAATCATATAGGTTGTTTGAGTATTTTTAATGGAATGCAATTAATATTTTGTGATGAACACTTATCAGTGTGGTCGCTGGGTACAATGTACATGGCTGGGGGGTTTTGCTGGAGTATTTGATTAAAATAATTGGTTATGTATTTGAGAAGGGTATTTGTGTTAACTTTATGGGCAGGGCAATGCTTATGTGAAAAAAAAAAAAAAATGCTTTCCCTAGCATTAAGTTCTCTCTAAAGAACAGCATTGGGTATTGTAATTTCAGTAATTCTACTACAGTATATGTATTCAGGTGAAACACTGATTGTTTATCGGTTACTTCAGGCTGTAATAAAGCTAAATGTGCTGCTTTTTAGTATTAAATTGAGGGCTTGTTTATTTAATACTTTCACACATTTTCTCTTCAAATTCTTGCTCTCCCTTTACTTAGTCTTGGGCAAATGCAATTCAAGGAACTTTAACTACTGATGCAGCTCTGTACTGCTGGTTGTATAATAATCTTGAGATGTTTTAAAGATGTGAAATACTCAAGGTTAATTGATTAAGCTTACTGCCAATCTGGGAATCACTGTGCTGTTTCTGAAGGCAGGGAAAAGCAGAAATGGAAGCCTGGGTTTAGGAAACGGTACAAAATAGATCCTCAAGTTCAACCACAGCGGTCGGCGCTCGGGTTTTGTTACAGCCACAGCTCATGATGTTTCAAAATTTTTCAGGACCCTTGAGAACATCCCAAGGTCCTCATGTTTTGTTATAGTGAGAGGAAGGAAGGCTGTTGGGAAGTATCTTTTTATTAGAGTAGTGGTGCAGTGAAGGAAGGGTTAGCAGAGAGTTCATGCAGCAGATGCATGTGACAGAAAGGAGAAGTGGAACAGCTCGAGGAGGACTTAGGAACAGCTTCCTAAACGTGCTCTCAGCCTGAAGTGGTTTTCCTCCTGTGAAGCCCTAGGAGGTGATCTCAGCTGTCCTGAAGTTTCAAGAGAAAGGCTAGAAGTTTTAAATCATTAGGCTTAGGCTTTTACTGTTTTTTCCATTTGAATGAGAGAGAGGTTTGAGTTCAAACCTCATTTTTCTATGGATTTAATACACAGTATAACAATTACCTAGGAGACTTGAACTTCTTATGGTGCAAAAGCAAGTAGGAAAAAGCCCACATGGAATGCACAGTGTTTTGTTCAAAGATTTGAATTAAAAATAAATTTGTTTCAACAAATTCTTATCTCTTGGCATTTATTGAATGTTTCGGTGTCAGAGAAGTGAATAGAAAAGTACTTTTTTTGGCTTGTACGTTCAGACCTGGTGGGGGTGATTTTTAAATTTGCTTTATACTGACATTTGCCCTAGAGACTTCACTGTGGAATTTCTTCTTTTGTAGCTAAGGTGCAGAAACATTGCTATTGATTAGTTTACACTCCAACCAGGCCAAAGCCCTGCCTGATCAAATATTGAAGGGAGAGCTTTATATAAAAGAGGTTCTATACAATTTCAGATTGAGAAATAATGGGAAAAAATATATTTTCTCATATTTTGTGAGCAGAAAATGCTGGCTTTAATGGATTATAAATTTCAAATTTAGTACTCAAAGAAAAGCAGAACCAAACTTTCTGCTGATAAGGTACTGTTCCCAAAAGACTTGTCCCAAGTTTAAGCAGCCATCCAATTTAAGATGATAAAAAAAGTTATGTTATTAATGGATAATTAATGGCTAATCACTACTTTGCTCCATGAGTTACTATGGAAGTAAAAAGTTGTACACATTTTCCTCTCAGGCAAGGGTTTTGTAATTTTTTGTGTTTTGAGGTTTTTGTCTTTTCTATAACTCACTAAGGTAAGTTTTTGGTTTTGTTTGGGTTTTTTTTTCATCTTACTGATTTAATCATGGGCATTTCAAAACAGATTAAAGTAAAATAGGAGCAAAGGGAATGCAAAAATTAGTAGTAAAGTTGTTGGAAGCAGCAAAGCAATAGCTCCACTTTTACTTTTTCACCTACCCATAAAAAGGATTAGCACTTTTTAATAAGCACCTTGGAAGGAAGATCATGACTCAAGGACTCCTGGACCTTGGGACTGCAACTAGATCTCATCTGTGGGTAGATGTGGAGGTGTGTGAGACTACAGGATATGCAGTTGCCAGGTTTCCAGAAAAAGAATTTGACAAGGGTTTACAGTCTGTCTGAGCCCAAAAGTTTCAAGTTGTTCCTGGATCTGTTGATTTTTGCTACAGGAAATTAATTGGCCTTCATGTGAAGTACTGCAGTGGTATTTTTCTTCACAAATCATAAGTAGCTAGATGATCAGGATAATTTCTCAAACCACGTATTTTTGTCTCTGGTCTAGTTTATTAATAGAAATAATAAAGTGGAGAAAAATTTACCACCTCAAACATTGTGATAACATGTTTGTTTTGCTTTGTTATTAATCCTCTCAATGAGATTCCTGCTTTATCTCTTGGTAGAGGTAACAGTAATTTTTCTACCTCGTTTTATTTTCTCTGAGGTTTGCAGTTAGCAGCAAGTTTTCAGTGATGTTCAAGGATTTTGTTAATTGAATACTCTTCAATTACCTCATATATGAAATACAGCACTTGAATTTTCCTGCTGCATTTTATTGTAGTGGAAGATTTAAAAATAAACGTGTGACAGAAACAACCCTGTAAGGCCTTCTTTTTAGGCCTTGATCAATCATATACTCTAATCAATAGGTCTCTTTCTATGAACTAGTCAGGGTCTTTAATGGCCTCTTATGATAGTGGAAGATTTTCACATCTTCCACTAGATTTTACTGCAAGAGGAAGTTCAGGGGTTGGGTTTAGTGATAAAACCTCGGGGACAGATTATTGTCCTTAAACATGAACTATGTGGGTATTCAGGTGGTGCGGTACTGAGGGATGGATTGCCTTGCTCCAATTCATACTAGAAATTCCACTAGGAGATTTACATGCTATTGGTAAATGTTTTGGTTGTACATACTAAGCAAATTCTCAAACCTGTGATGCTTAAAGTCTGGCAGTTTACTGTGGGGGCAGACTGGGCTTTGCCCCTCTGCTCCCCACCAGCCCTGATCTCTGCATCACTCGGGTCCTGCTAGCTGGGACATGGACTTTAAAATAATTGTCTTCACTGGCAGAATCTTGATGTGACATTTTTGCAACGTTTTTTGTTCCCTCTGTATGACTGAATTATGTTCAGGAAAATCTGGCAGAAACTGGAGTTAAGGAAAGAGCCCCTGGAAAAAAACCCACCCAGGACAAGCCCTCTTCTCTACTTCTCTCTACCTGGTGCCAATAGTCCTTTGACTGGCTCTTAATAATATATGTGAGGAGAGCACAGGAAAGCACAGGGGGAAAAAAGCATAAAAAGTATGCAGGATTCACTGTTTACTCATTATTGACAGAATAACTGTTTGGGGGGTTGTTCTGGTTTTGGCTTTTAGCATTTATTTTAGTGGTAGATTAATTATCACTTTATGTCTATGTCTTCTGACCTATTTCATTTTTGATATTCTCTAATTAATATGCTTTTTCTAATTAAATATCAAAGTGCAATCCTTTTGACTTCAGAACCCTCTGAGTGCTATTTCTTTTCCTCTACCCACTGAACATACTTTCTTTGTGTCCCCACTTGGAGGGTGTTTTCGGCCCCTGGTGGGATGAGCAGCTGCCATGGATACCATCAACACAAGCTGTGGAGGAAATTATCAGACAGTGGAAGCAACAGAAGTAATGGGTGAATGTCCAATCTTGTACAAGTGTAAATTGTCATCCTGCAGCTTAGGTCAGCTGTGCATGTATCAGAAATTAATTTTCTGCCTCTTGCAGGAACGAGTTTGTATTTATGTACCTTTGAATCACCTTGTTTATTATTTGTAGGAAGCACAACTTCTTTGTGTAATTACTCCCTTTGATGTTAGATTGCTTTGGAAATTGTAAAACCAGTGGTGGTTATTGAGTTTTAAACCTGTGAATCAGCAGGAGGAGCTAGTCAGTGACTCAAAGACTTAAGCAATGATCGAGATGAACTGTGGTGTGTTTGCCTATTCAGATGCTGAGAAGTGAATGAGTAGGGAGTTGAAGACACAGTCAAAATGGGAAATAAAAGCAAAGTAAATATTCTGAGTTTGAGGTGGTAGCATTGAGATGTACACACTGCACATGATATGAGCAATGTTGTCAGTGGTGAAGAAACTAGTAATTCCTCAAAGCGTGGGTTGAAACAGCGGTGGAGATATTTCTGTAGAATTGTGTCATTTTCTGACCACAGTAACGTGTCTACTTTCCCTTGCAAACATGTATGGTGGGAAGGCAGCTATGCTACAGGTGAAGGTAATGGAGAAAAGCAAGATATTTCTAACGGAACTGTTGAGACAGGCTGTTTTAGCTCTGAATGAGTTAAAATTGTCTCATTTACCCCAAACCATTCTGAAAAGAGGGGAAAAAAGCTGTCTTTTGGGTAGAGTTCATCATATTTACTTGCGTGGTAGCCCTTGCACAGTAGGCCTCTAAATAGGCTGTAATTCAGCATGCCTTTAAATATTTTTTTGTTATTTCTTTCTCAGAGGTTTTGGGGTTTAGGTAGTGAAGAAGCAGATGTAATGCTCGTTTGTCATGGGATTCAGCTTTCTCTGATGTTATATAGGCAATTTACTTTGTGTTTGTTTCAGTCAGTCTCTGTGTCCAGTGGGATAACCAGGATGGGAGTGCTCATTCATTTTTTTCCATCATGGGATTTTGTTGCCCTTAGAAACAGAAACATGGATGAAATGTCACATAATACAACGGAGTGAATGGTTTTACCCCACTGGAAGTGGTTTAACTTCCTTGGGTCCTGAGGAAACAAGAAAGGAGTCAAGTGAGTACCCCCAGTTTCTCCCACTTTCCATTTTGTGTCTGAAGCAAGATTGCCAGAGAGGGGGGGGAGGGAGAATTTGGCAGGCTCCATGCTTCTGTTCACAGGGGGACCATGAGATAAGCTGCACCTTAGGTTTTTCCCATCTGGAGAACACTGTCACTAGTGAGGGTTAAAAGTGGTGAATGCAGCACCAAGACTATGGCCCTGAGAGCCCTCAGGCCCTGAAGAAATCTTTGCCATGTGATTCAAAGTAGCTTTACCCTCTCTGTGTTACGTCTCATTGCTCGGTGCATATCGAGGCTACAGGACCAGGTTTCATAAAGGGTACTGGCCCAAAAAGACGTGATTAGAGCTTTAAGCAAGCTTTATGTCACTTCACTTTTTCTCTGCTGTTTCTTTGGCATGGTCAATTAGTATGGTGTGCTCCCAGGGCCAGGCACGAGTTCTTGCTGTCAGCACTTGCAGTGTCTAAGTCAGCGTGGCTTCAGCCTGGGGGGCCCTCTTGGTAGAGTTGTAATGTGAATAATATTGCCATCAGCACAGGAGCATTTTTTAGCCATATTTAACATTGCTCAAGCTACACCCCGGTACGCATGAGAGATTTCAATAACAACTGATGTGCAGTAAGGATTGCGTCATTGGAAGGTTTTAAAGTCTCACTGAATGGCTGCAAGGATGCTTTCAGAGGCAATAAAGCTCAGCATATGTCAGTGTGCTGGAAGCAGGGAAAAAACAATTCAAGCATCATCTCATACTTTTTTCGTTGAATCCATTGAAAGTGACTCCAGTATAACTGGACAGAAGTGTCTCCCTTTGGTATTCCTTCTCATCCTCACACATACCTCTCATGCAGGGATTCATGGGAGTGGAGTTTCTTTCACTTGTCTTATTCTGGCAACAAATTAGTCTAAGATGTGGAGGATAGGAGGCAGGTTTTCAAAAATCTACAGGGAGTAATTCAAGCTCGTAGAGGACCACAATTTTTTTGATTCATTTTTGGCAATTATTGACAAGGTATCTGTGTCTATAATTAGCATGTGCAAGGTAACTTTTAGGAATGTGATTTCCTGAGAAGATTGTGTATGCAAGTACCTACTTAACCAACTAGAATATTAAACGTGTAAATTAAGCAAGGTGATACTGCTCTCAAAAGTTTTAACTAAATCCTTTTGGTTTATTACCTTATAGCACTTCTGTTGGTGTGATGTAATGTTACACATGTATGGCAGCATCACAAATATTGATAGACAACTTATTAAAGCACAAACTGTCACAATTTTGATACTTTTTGATACTCAGTTTTACACATTGTATAAGGCAAAATATTATCTGGGGATTGTTAACAGGGGAAAAAGCGTCAAGGAGGCTGTATGAACTGATTTATACAATGTGATTGCCTGAGACAGCAGAGAATTGGACTTGATGACCCAGTTGATGTCTGTGTTCAAGTGAGGGTAGGAGTCATGATGCTGTAAATATACAAGAAATACCCACCTACTGTCACTTTCTGTTGGCAAATGTTAACTGGGACAGATTTTGGCTTCAGTCATTTTCTTTTTGCCTAGCAGTTTTCTTTTTGCTGGGAATGCAAAATTTGTTTGAAATGCAAAAATTGCTTTAAAATCTCTTGTTTTAAAATACAGAATAGGCACTTCCTGGAGGGTATTGACTTAGTATTGAGATTTTTGGACTTTTCTATGAAAAAATTTTCTAAAGCTTTAGAGTGGAAGCTTTCATGTTTGCTAGATTGTGAAGAATTACCTGAGTGATGCTGCTTTGCAGAGTAGTTACTCCTGTGCTAAATACTACCCATGTTTATGCACTTGCTTGCTAAATGTGATGGAAATCAAAACTGTTTAGAAGAGGAATAATAGTTATTTAAAGCAAATATTTCAGATCCTTGGTGAATAACGGGTAAAGCTCTAATAACTTCTCTTTTAGAAGTGTTTCATTTTTCAGGAAGGACTGTCTTATGAGACAGTCACTGTAGTATAAGGCTGAAATTGAGGACATCAGGGAGCAGGCTGTGTGTATGTTGAAGAGTGTTGCTGATGCTGCAGTGAAGAGACAATTGTAATGACGTAGAAAAGAATCACAGAATGGGTCAGGTTGGAAGGGGTCATGTGGTCCAACTTCCCTGCTCAAGCAGGGTCATCCCAGAGCACACGGCACAGGATTTCATCCACATGGTTCTGGAATATCTCCAGAGAGGGAGACTCCACATCCTCTCTGGGCAATCTGTTCCAGTGCTCAATCACCTGCACAGTAAAGAAGTTCTTCCCCATGTTCAGGCAGAACTTCCTGGCCATCAGTTTCTGCCTGTTACTTCTTGTCCTATCTGTTGGCAGCACCAGCAGCCTGGCTCCTCCTCTTGACACCCTCCCTTCAGAGGGTATCTTATAGACATTAATAAGTTCCCCTCTCACTCAGTTTTTCTTGAGGCTGAACAGGCCCAGCTCCCTCAGCCTTTCCTCATAAGAGACGCTCCAGTCCCCTCATCATCTTTGCCCTCTACTGGACCCACTCCAGGAGCTCCATGTCTCTCTTGTCCTGAGGAGCCCAGGGCTGGACACAGCACTCCAGATGTGCCTCACCAAGGCTGAGTAGAGGGGCAGGATCACCTCCCTTGACCTGCTGGTGATGCACTTCCTACTGCACCCCAGGATACCACTGGCCTTCTTGGTCACAAGGGCACAGAGCTGATAATTTGCAAAGAAGTAACTGATGATACATGACAAAGCTAAACCATGAAACAGATCTTTGCCTGAGGTAAATCAGCATAGCTCCAGGAAAATCAAGAGAGGAATACTAATTTGTGTCACAGCTGGTAGTTTATTTTGTTGAACATGTATTTTACTTCTTTATTTTACATACAGGATGAGAGTTACTCATCTGTTCATCTCTGTGCACCAGGCAGGATTCCCTCAGTTTGATAATCCTTCATTCTTTTATAACATCTTAATCACTTCTGATGCAATAGCTTATGATATTGTGGCTGTGCAGAGGATTGTAATTTGAAGTGAGAAGCAAAGCAGCTGGAACAGAAGAATTCATAACAGTGATACTGAATTTTTACCATCTTTCATCTCGGATGCTTCATTACTTTGATGATAGTAATAGAGAATATAGAGCATGGGGAGTGAGGATGCTGTTGGTGAAATGGCAACCTGTGGTTTGTCAGTCTTCACAGAATAACACCTGCTGGCCCGTGACATCTCCTGAATGCAAAGGGTATCTGATTTCTGTATTAAGCAAACAGTACAAGGGAATACCCATAAAGTATCAGCAGAATTATTAATGAAAGAATTGATTTTGAAATATAACAGTGTTATTTCTCTTAAGACTCTTTTTGCTACTGTGGGATAAAAATCTCCTTCCATATTAACTGTTGAATAAAGAAAGTGCTGTTGAAGTCTCTTTACAGGGGAGCACTTTTAAGGCAGGCACTGAACAGGTCATAGTGATAAAGCTTCTGCTCTTGGACCTTTAAACACAATGAAGTTATTTACAGACACTTGTTCCCCTGAGGAAACATTTTAGACCTCAGTCCTCCGGTGTCATTCTAGGTTAGTAACATTTGATCTATTACAAATGTCTGAGCACTTTTATGACTGATGCAACAACAGATGTTTCATGTTATGGTATGATATTGTTAAAAAAAATGGCTACTACACCATACTGAAAACATAGTAGAAAGTTCTGTATTTTATGATGTGATGCTACCAGGACAGACAGAGGATAGTACCTCAGAGTTTTACGTAACACAGAAGTGCACATCCCCTAGGATCATGGTTAGACCCAGGAAGTTATTTAGACGAATAGTTAACTAACCAAGGAATGCTAAGCTCATTAATAAAAGGCCATTTTAAACAAAAACACTCTAGTTTTTCTGCTGCTGCTGTTCCTGCCTGACCCCGAGTCATGAGAGAGAGGATGGTGACAGATATAGGCGTGGTGGTGGCAGCAGTGTGAGCAGCTGCTGCCACAGAGGCGATGGCAGGAGACGGGAGTTTGAGTGTTTCAAATTACAGGATGTAGACTGTTTCCCAAGTGCTTAATCCTCCAGGTCCTTTTAGCTGCTACCAGATTCTCCTGGGGGATTTTGGAAGAGCCGTAACAGTTCAAGGACTTTGCCTGCCTTTAGTGACAGGCAAAACTGTAAAACGGAACCTGAAAGTACCTGCTCAGCCCTTTGCATGCAGAGATGACAAGTGTCAGCAGTGCTCACCAGCAGCCTGCTAAGAGTAGTGGTTCTCAGCCTAATGTGGTCTCTTTGATCACGTACTTAGGAATCCTAAAATGAAATTTCACTTCAACCTAATTTCTGCTGCTGTTTTCCATCTTGATAACATGGGTACAGTAAGTTCTGTGTAAACTGATTATCAGCCCCTCGGGCCGCTCTTTTGTTTGTGCTCCCTAAGCCTTTATGCGAAGCTTTTGTTTCCCACAGATGTTGATTGTATTGCATTGCCTCAAAAGGAAATGATCTCTGCTTCAGCTGAGAGGAGGCTCACTTTCAACATGCTTTTATACCATGTCCACACAATGATTACTCTTGATTTCAGGAGAAGAAAATTAAGATATGTGGAGCCAGACACCTTTATGTAGAGCTGTCTGAGCATGAGTGTGTAGTCTAATATTTCTTGGTCTTTCAGTGAAAACAGATTGAATTTCTCTTTCTGCTTTTGCCAGGGAAAGAAATTGCAGGGAAAGGAATTATGTCCTGAAGAGCTTTAATTCCTTTGAGTGATCTGAAAAGCAGTATAAATTTCTAGATGATAGATGGCAAAGAGATACTCAGATAACACTGAATCGTTCAAAAAACTAGACTGCATGATTACATCACACCCCAACGTCTCTGCTCAGAAATGAAGCTGAAGACAGTGGTATATGGTTGAAGAGATAGAACTGACAAAATACATGGTGCCTGAACCCTGGGGGTGTTACAAAAACAGAATTGCAGACTGATTGAAGGAATGAAGTAAGCTTTTTTTTAAAAAAAATTCTTCAATGCACTTCATTTTCATCAGAAATTCCTGTACTTATTTCCAACTCTTTGTCTAGCCAGCGGGGTATTCTGACAGCAGCTAAACCTTGGAGGGGTTTTCAATCCTCAAGAAGAATAATGTAATTTCCTTTATTGATTTGTTTTTTAAATGAAATCATGACAACTTGTGCACTATATCATCACTTGCTAACAGTGCAGAGCTGGCCAGGGGACTGTCAGGCAGCCTGGGTAGTTTCTGGTATCTGGGAACTCAGCAACCTCACGCTCCAGTGCTGCCCCTTCTGTCACTTACTTCCACTGTCTCACAGGGTGAGTGGCAAAGGCAGGCTTTGCTTAGTTCTTCACCAGCTGGTAAACCTGGAGTAACTTTTTGCTGTTAGTCCTTGTACAAACCCTAATCCTGCTCCCCTCGAGGGAAGAATCTGCCTGTCTCTCCATTAGCAGACATTTATTCCACTGTGTTATTAGCTTTCCTCCTCCCTCGTACTTTATGTTGAAAGGATAATAGAGTTCTGTATTATGAAACCTTCTTCCATTATTTATCAAACCAACCACATCCTGGCATGACTTTGCTTTTCCTTGTAGTAAGTCTTCCAAGCCAAACCTTAATAAATAGTTTCAGCACAAATGCTGTTGTATCCAGTGCTCTGTATGACTGGAGTGCACTCCCTGTAAAGTGTGTGCTCTGTGTGTGGACCTATGTACCTAATAAGTACCTATAAGGTGTGTGTAGATACACTAAGAATTTCAAAGATAAACAGATTGCTATGAATGAGTCATAGAATCAACCAGATTGGAAATGACCTCCAAGATCAAGTCCAGCCCTGGATCCAGCACTGCCATGGTTACCAGACCATGGCACTAAGTGGCACATCCAGTCAGAGCCATAAGTGTTCAAAGGTGAACATTTGTGAATATTCCATATATACAACTCTCCTACCTAATGAGATGTGCAGCAATCCCTGCCTGCTATATTCATTAAACATAGATAAGTTATTTTCATTTTAACTACGATACTTGTACTCTGTGTTAAGAATTTTATATTGAAATGTAAATAATGATACGGCTTAGTAGCTGCCTGCAAAATTGAGGTAAAATAAAAATCCAGGTTATCTTGAATTCAACACTTAACTTTTTGTCATTGACTGTACAAGCACAGAATCCATAACCCAGATTTAGAACACAGACATATAAGCCAGTTGCTGCATGGACTTAAATCTTGGTGAAAGAGACTCTGCAGAATAAGGCTAGACATATCTGAAGAGCATTTTAAGGCAGTAGGAGTGCAGACCAGTCTATGAGTACCTACTCTGAATGAGCTGAGAGAGAGAGCTGGAATGAAAGTTAACTCATTGTCATGGAATCAGAGCTGCGGGAGCTTGGGTCTGTGCACTTGGAACCTGTATTTTTGTGCCATCTGCTGAAGCTGGGTACCTTTGGTCTGTGTTTTAAAAAAGTGCACTCTTCTTCATAAATTGACTAAAAGTGAAGTTAGTGGAATCATCTTTGATGTACCAGCTCGGTGGTTTGAGCTTTAGTTTAGTAATAGAAATAGCACCAGGTTCATCTGGAGATAATTCATCTCTCATCCACCACCTGCTGCAGGAGTGTGTGCAGCAAGGGATGAAGGCACTTTCTGGTACAGCCATTGATGCTGTGTCCTTATGGCAAGGCAAATTCAGAAGACCACAAGTGGAAAAATATATCCTGGAGTGTTTTGCTAAAGGCGTCCCTCAGGACTGAGCAAGTCCTGGGCCTCAGTGGCCTCCAGACGCCTGTTTATGTGCATCCCAAGAAATGGTCATGGGACTGTGGGTTTCCCCAAAAGAGGAAAAATAAATGCTGGGGATGTTGGGACACTACAAGTTTAGCTTCTTAGAGAATTTGAAATTCAAACTGGGAGGAAATTCAAATTGCTGGAGGCCATTCCTTCCAGGATTATGCAGAAGCTAGTGTGCTTTTACTAGGACCTTCAGTTACCCACCTAAATCATGCAGCTTTATGCTTCATGACACTTTGGAAAGATTTAAAAGCTGATGCTGGTCTTTGAAGTTGAATCTAAAAATCTCAAAGTCCTGGGAAGCCTTTAGAATGAAATGTTAAAGCCTCCAAGTTCAAGGCTTTAAAATAAAAATGCTGTATTGATACCTAACTAAAGTAAAATTAAAAATTACTGCTCCTTGCTACTTTCCTGTAGAGCAGAGACTCACCCTTAAAAAGTGAAAGTGTATTTGATTTCTGGTAGCTACTTCAGAATTTCTAGCAGTAAAAAGCAATATGGTCAGTACTTAGTTTACAAATTAGAATCTCTTTTAAGTTATTCATTGATATGTTTTCCAGTTAATCACTCCATGATTTGTTTTTTTCAGACAGGCAACCTCATAAGAGAGAAGCTTATCAATAGATTACATTTACCAAACCACAGGAGCGTTGCAGATTGTTGTGGTATTTAGAGCTAGGTTCTACTGGTTAACTATTTCTTATTTTCTTTTAACTGATTTTGTCATTTCTCTGGTTCAGAGTAGAAAAATTGACAACGTGAAACCTTACACTGGGGTTTGAATTAATTGGAACTTTTCATTTTGAATGCTTTTAATCCTAGTAACGTAGGAAAATATTCCAAATTCAGAGTCTTAGATCTTCTTATCAGAAAGTATATACTTCTCAGTAATAGATTGTCAGAATCTGAAATCTTTTGTGTGCTGAGGGAATATGCACTGAAAATAATCAAATAAACTGGTTTTGGCCTTGTGAAGCTAGTCTGTCATTGAAATGCATTTCAAAATATGTGGGGATGTTCACCAATGTGGCAGACAACATTGTTGGTACTGATATGTTCTGCAATCTCTTTGCTGAGTACTAGCACATATATCCAGATTTCATGCTCTGGATTAAGAAGAGCAATCCTTTCTGTTCAAAAGAGAGAAGGTGAGGAAAGGATTGAAAGTCAGGGTTAAACCCCTGTTTGGCATAATCAGGGAGCTCAGCTGTGTAATAGTATAATAATGTGTGATATGTGTAATATAATAACATGTAAAATGTTCCATTCTCTCTAGATCACTTCCTTCTCTATGCTAGAGTGTCCTGTCACATCTTCCCTAGGTTTACTGGAAGTCTCTTTCCCCCAGATATTTGTTATTGAAGCTAATCTAACTTCAGAGAAAAGAATTATTCAGAGAGGCAAAAGGTTCTCATTTTGACATGTTTTCTCTTAGCCTCAAAATCTCCATTTTCTGTTGTTCTGGAAATAAAAATCCCCTGTCATCTGCTGAAAGCACCCACCCAGTGGTACTCTGTGGTGGGTATGAATTACTCTGCTGGCTTGTGCAGAGCACTCCATTGCTCACAGGTCACGGTGTAACAGGTTTGGTGCTGGTGTTGTGGTGGAGGTCAAGAGCCATCTGGTCCTATGATTACGGCTGTGGGTGCAAGGATATCCTTTGGTCAGATTAAAATGCATTAAAAGGTATTTGTAATGTAGGGGGAGCCCTTGATAAAGCCAAACCCAAGTTTCTGAGAGAAAGGGTTAGTGTGATGTGCATTTTTTACCTGTCAAGGTGTATTAAGGTCTCCTGATCACAGAGACAGGTGGGATGAGAGAGCACACCCCCATGAAGAGAAGATGCATAAGCAGTGCTTTGTTTAAAGGACAGTATTTGGACAGACATTTGCCTTAAAAGCAGACCAACCCAAAACAAACAAACAAACAAAAAGCTTCTGCACATGTTAAAAAAAGATTTCTGGATTACCCATGGCAGAAAAAGAAGAATTGCTTAAAGGTGGTGGGGGAAGGAAGCTACCTCCCAAAATTCACCGCGGGTGGTGTGGGCATCTGCTCTAATGCTGCTGCTCCTGCAGCCTCACCAGGCAACAGTGCTCAGAAACCACAGCAGGTTGGTGAGAGCAGCTGCCAGGGGTCAAAAACTCCACATCCAAAGTGTAACCTAATGCACTCAGTACCATGAAACACGCTGGCACGAATGATAATTTCAGTGCATCACTTTGTCGCTATTGATTTGCTTTCATTGGATGGATGCAGCCAGATTAAATGTGAGAATGAGTGAGGAGAGCTGCAAGTAATGACCTGGAGAATCTTCCAGCGGTTGAACTTGCTGTACAAGTGCCAGATTTTGATCAAAGCATGTCTTTGTGTGATTGGAGTGTAAAGAGGTTTTTTCAGATGACTTGAACAGAAGGTCTCATTATTTTTGCTTGAATGTAAATACATGGATTATTTCCTTTAAGAAGAACAGACTGTTATGTTCGTGCTTTTTTGTGTCTGTGTGCTGGAAGACAGAATATTACATAAATATTGGTCAAAGCAAGCCCTTTTTTGATCTCTGTACTCCCTTGAAATTCTGTGTGTTTGTCATGAAAACAAAAACAGCTGTAAATGTGTTATATTTATTGCTTTGCATAGTTGTGAAAATGACCTCTCCTGAAAACTCCTCCTTGATAAGTAATTAAAAATTGACTCACTCGCTCATCCTTTTTGAAAACATCTTTGTAGCTCATTTCCAAATTTAATGAGCCTGACTTCAAACTAATTCAAGATTTAACAGCTACTTTTACTTCTGAGAATTGTCAACAGCAGCCCTGTTGGCTCATTCAGGAAGCGATATAAACCCTTTCAGCCTGTGCAAAACTCTCTGTTCTCTCCAAAGCTGTGGCAACACAGGATGTGAGTTTGCAGCTGGACAATACCTCTGACTGTCATTGCTGTTCCAGTTGTGTTTAAAACCTGCTGGTTTGCACCAATTCTTGAGGTTTCAGCCTTTTGCCTGCTAGTGTATGTCCATGCCTGTAATTTGCTGGAGATTTTTCCATGGGATTGGTGCACAGGAGAAACAGCAATAAAAATTAACCACTGTGCTTGTGCACATCTTGGTAATGTGCAGCTTCTTCCATATTTACAGATAGATAGGAGGGTGCACTTCCTAATGTTCACTCTTCCTCTCAGGTTCCCTTAGATGAAGGGATGTGATGTGATGTATAAACTTCAATGCCAGTTTCTTAAAGGAAAAATAAACCAAAGAGAATCAGGCACATGGGAAAGGTAGGGTTCTTTCCTCATTCAGCAAAACTGATGTTGGGGGGATTTCAGCTTTACTGTGATATTATTGGCCCCTGTTAACATACTAAACTTTGCACAGATCAACCCTGAGACTGGTATAAGCTTAGCCTGATATGCTGATTAGTTCTTTATTTGCCTTTGTACCTTCCGCTGAAAGAGCCTGTAATTAAATATTGACCCTCATCCAAAAATTAGCTTCTGTTTCAACAACATGCAGTTCCCATCTCTTTGGGTTCCTGCTCTAAGTGTGTGTATGGGAAGTTAGATATGTGAAATGCAAAAACCACTGAGTGTTACAGCATGGGGATAATCTTCTGCAGCATCTTAAAACCCAAGATGTCACTTGTCTGCGTAGAGAAAGCCCAGTTATGTCATTATTATTTTCCTCATTACATAGGCAAGGCTGGCAGGGTAAGCTGCAGAAAGTAGCACAACCTGTTTACCTGAACATTTTTCCTGTTTCTGGTTGCCCACTGCTGGAGACAGAAGACAGGGTTTAGGATCTAATGGAGTATAGTTATTCTAATGTGCTTGTGCTCAGATGATTGCAAATGTGACAGTAAACTGTAATCCTTTTTTCATCTTTGCTTCTATATAAATTGTGGTTACTAATTTTCCCTTCTAGCTCTACACTGAAATTAAATATTAAAGAATGGAGTATATAAATTAGTATATAGAGAGATGAAACTTGGTACCATTTACTCTGGCTGTCCCATCTTGTTAGTAAGATTATTACATTTGAAAATATGAAATAAGCTTGAGTTGGTTCTTTTTAGGTTGATTTTTTTCTATTATTTTGCTTATCTTCTGCTTAATTTTATATGTGTGGCTCAAATGGTCTAAACTCAGAATAAACTTAGTTGATCAAAAACTAGAAGTGCAAGGCTGTGTGTGCGTGCACAATATCCTGTCTATGTTGTGTTTTTTCTGCTGGAGGTCTGGAAGCAAATTCACTTTTGCAAATTCACTGCTTTGCTTCCTCTCTGCTGTGTGCCTGGTCTGTGGGCCTTTCCTTTAAATTAGACTGGCAGAAACAGAATCTTTGACAGGGTCTGTGGAGTCTTTTGTTCTCCTCCTTGTTCAAAGTAAACTTTACTTGGGATAGGATTTTAATTTTATTCATTTTAGAGACTAAAATTCTTTTGGTTCTTTCCTCAAGAAAAGAGGGTGTCTTCAAGTGTTACAGCGGTGAATGCTGAAAGCATTATAACAGCTAAACCCAGATACTGTGACTCCATGATTTCTATAGCAGTAAAATAAGAGTCCCTTCTGTAAAGGCATGTTTGTTTTCCTTGTTACCAGCAGAACAGCCTTTTCTTGTGAAGACTTAAGGAGTTCCACAGTCGCCTTTGTCAAAAAATTACTGTGTTCTTTCTGACTGGAAATAAATGTTTGTCTTAAGTAAATTGTAAAGTGGGTAGCTGCAGGATTTCTTCCAGGCAATTTGCTTCCATTATATATAGAAGAATCACATGCTAATTTGTATTTTTTATATAAACATGCAAAGTAGTCTTGCAGCAGTCAGACTGTTTGTTCACAATATGATTCCCTCTTGGATTAAGACTCCTGCTGCTGAAGAGCCTGCTGAAGGGAAAAGCTTAGGCAGTGCATGAGGACAGGAGGCTTCAGGGAGCTGAGAGAGCTTCTCATAATTTTTTCAATAAATGCATTGATTACCTTTTCTGACAAAAATGCCAAACGTGTTTCACAGAATACAACTTCCACTTGAGTTCACCTCAGAAAAGAAGAGATTGTGTGATGGGAAACTCACTCCATGGCTACAAATGCTCTCTTAGCTGAAGGTGCTGCCTTTGGGAGGAAAACTGGGCTGTCTTGGCCCAAGTTTTACTGGTATCTGCCCCTGCCCCAGTGCCTTTGTCACGTCCTGCAGTCTCCTGCAGGGTTTGTGTGTGTGCTGGAGGCTGTGCTGATGAACTTCTTGAGAATGCTTGGGTTCCATGAGTTGTTTGGCAGTGGATAATCAGGGCAATTGAAAGATTCAAGTTTTTAATCAGAAGGAAAGAACCCTTCAGAAGAGGCATCTTAAGTGAAAAAGAACTTTTGGGTCGTGGCTTATTATCTACTTTGTGCCAAGATAATCTGACAAATTAGAACTGAGAGTTCTAAGGTAAAAACCTTAGTTTTTACTTTTTTTTTTTTTTATTCCTTTCAGGAACAAAATGCAATATTTGTTCCATGTGCACATACGCAGTGTGCTCTGGTTGGTAACAAGAAGGCTGCAAATGATATTTTACCTGTCTCTTTGGGGCTTTTCCCCAATCCAGACCCTCATGGGATCATTAAAAGGAAATTTCATTGTGTGAATATAATAGAATTTCCTAAATCCGGTTGATACACTGTTTACACAAAATATTCCTCCCAAAATTACATGAATTCCAGCAAGACAATTGAGTATTTATTGTCTCTGCTCTTGAAATCAAGTGGGCTGTTTTTAATCAAGTTTCATGTTGAATCTAATAATTTTATAATTATCTCATCAACAAAATTTTCAATAGGCTGTGATAGAAAGATTGACAAGCTGCATAGATCAAAGAAAATCATATAAATGGCCTTTTTAAACTACGAGCTGAAAAGACAATAAGCTCAGCGTTACTGGCAGAGCTGGTGCCCAAGCATTACAAAATTTGCCTCATTCTGTATGACTAATAGGTTTTGGTGAGGTTTTATTCTTGTTTTTTAAATAAATGATTAGAATATTGCCTGGTTTCCTTATTGTCAAGGAACTTTTAGTTTCACTTTGTTTTCATGTATTGTGAGCTTTCACACTTTACAAATGATGAAACAAAGAAATTTTTTTTGTTGTTTTTGGAGCTCTTGTTCCAAGAATTCTCTTATATTTGGGTGTCCTGCTTAAGTCCTCCTAAACCTCAAATGAGAATGAAAAGTATCTGAGCTACACCAAGACAGTGACCAGCTCAAGGCCCAAAAACCAGACAAAAACCTATGCACCATGTCACTCCTGTGTGTTCTGTTCAGTATCTTTTCTTTTTCCTCAACAGAGTATGAAAAAACCCCACCCTTCTTAAACAGAAGGCAGAATCACAGATCATCTGTTCTTCTTCATTTTTTCCTTGTAGTTCTTCACAGAACTTAAAGAAAACTTATTTCTGAACTAAAAGCAAATTGCCTGACCCAAAATGTCAATGCACCTTCCACCGATGGCTTTAAGTAGTGAAATTATGCAGAGATTTCTCAGTATTTACTCACCCAAATTAGTAAAAGCTAGAAATGCCAGCAATAATGCCAGTTCTTGTCCTATTTACTTTCGGTATTTGAAATCCTGTATAACCTTTGCTGAAACCTTTCCAAAAATTGAAGTAATCTGAGTTTAGCATCCTTTTTCTCAGTGTTCATACAGCATATATGTTTCCCTCTGCTCTTCCAGCCTGGTTCATTTCACTTTGACAAAAGTCTGAAGGTATGATCCAAATCCTTTTTGCTCATGCAGAAGCTTAAGTTCTGCTCAGCTATTCAATTACAAGGCCATTTATGTTATATTTATTCATAAAGAGAAGTAACAACCCCAAACAGATGACTGCTACTTTACAGTAGGGTGATTATTTTACCAGAGGGACTCCCTCTTTCTCTCCATTCCCCAGTAGACAAGGACTTAATTAAGGGTAAAGAATCCAGGGGTTCTACTCTTTCATCATGAAGTGTTGTTTCTTGAGTTTTAACATTTGTAAACTGGATTCACATTTCCTTATTTTGTAAGAAAAGGCAATAGTGATCCTAAAGGGTCATAATTATATTTGCTTTTTACATTAGTTTTATTCAGATCTTAGTTAGATTAAGGTTATAATCTTCATAAAAATATAGGTACTTTAAAACATAATGGGTTTTGTCATTGGTTATATGACCTGATGTTCTCATAAACTGAGACAATATTTCAAATTTTCATTGGAAACACCTTTTTTTGTTGTTGTTGTTATTACACTGTGTCCTCAGTTGCCTGTGTGTGGTAGTAGAATAACACAATGGATGTAAATAACGATCTGCTGCCAGAAAAATGAATTATTGTGTCCAGCAAACAACTGCTAAAGGTCTCTATAACATTTTAATATGTCTGAGGTGGCAAGGAGAGAACCATGAAACATAATAAACAAAAAGAAACAAAACTAAATGAAAAGAAGCAAAAAGAAATTAAAAGAAACAAAGAAAAATGACAAAATAAATAAAAAGAAAGGGAGAGGAGAGGGAAGAAAAATAAAAAACCAAACAAAAAGAAATGAAAAGAAACGAAAAGAAATTAAAAGAATGGAAGGTAAGAAAAGGAGTAAGGAGTTTTGTAGGGCTGGGTTATATTTATTGTTGGACTTGGTGACCTTGAACGTCTTTTCCAACATAAGTGAATTTATGATAGGCAGTTTATTTTATTATATCATCTTGTAGAGCTGGAAGATGTGTTGAAGCTGTGGGGCTTCCTAACTTTTTGTCACATTTCAGAAATAGAGTCCCTGAAACAAATCAGTGAACACATATAAAGTGGGAGAATGTACTTGCCCAGGAGGAGTAAGAGGCTCTAGATATTGCAGTCAAAATGTTCAGCCCGTGGCTCTACAGTCTGCACATGTGTGTGTGCACTTATATGTAAGCAAAAGGATGTTCTCATGACAGGAGGATTGTGCTCTGAGACCCTACAGCAGGAAAAAAAATCCCTGATGTCCTTCTAAGTATGAAGACTCTGGAGACTGCTGAAGTTTTACTGGTCTTTAAATTAAGCGCGTTCGCTTTTTGTGATACGTGTTGTCTGCGTGTTTCTATTATTCTAAGGCAAAGCAGGGACAGGTCACTGGTAGTTTAATTTGGAAGATATAATGTTAAAGAGGATGGTGTATTGAAAGCAAAAATTCATACTTCATATTTCATCAAATTTCCAAGGTTTATTTCTCCTCTGTCCTTTTACAATGTGGTTTTAGCAGTAGGAATAAAAAGTGGAGGCAGGCGCTTATGATACAGATATGGAAGAAGAAATTGCTACCCAAATTTAGCCCATAAACTGACTTTATAACAGAAAGTTGAGGAAAATATAAACATTATAATTCTGTTTTTCTGCTTTAGGGCTGTTTTATTGTCACTCTCCACAACTGAGAGTATTTGTTTCATTAAAATCACCTGATCATTAATGACATTGCCACTGAGCAATCAAATTGCTAAATTAATAACTCCCACTATATAAAACTGCTATAATGAGTGCTTATCTTCTTTTACATTCGGAGCAGGCATTTATTTTTTTTTAGTTATGATTAAAACATTATTGAAATACAAAATTATGTATTTGGAGAAAAATAATGTGATTAATATAATATCATCATCAGAACTAGTCATCGCCCAGGGCTAGGAGGCAGATCTGAAGTGAAATTAGGCTTTTATTAAAAAAACTCCAATGGATTTTTGACGACATTCCTGAAAGCAGGTTTTGTATTGTATGGACTTCATGAATGCTTGCTTTAATGGGATATGGGGCTCCCACATTTGGAAAGGCAGATTTGTGTGCGCAATGTCATTCATCAGACTGCTCTGATAACAGTCCAAGGGCAATTCATGGGTCACTGTGCAGGAATTAGCCTTTTGTGGGGTTGTAACCTTCATATTTCCGTCCCCCATCGAAGTGGGGGAAAGTATGTTTTACCTTTTATCTTCCTTAGTTGGGGTGTGAGCTTATTTTTGCTAATGTTCACAGAGCAATCAGAGTACTCGGAGATCAGTCACCTCATCCAAAGAGAACCCCAAGCCCAAACAGAACACCATGATTTAAATGTCATTTTTTAATTTGTCCAGGGCATGTGTGGTTGCCAAATCTCCATGTCAGTGTGTAAGTTTAATGGTGAGCTGGAATTGATACCACTGCTTAAGCATTTCTCAGAACGATTGCTAGAAAATTTAGATTAAGTCTGTTTGGCTTTAAAATGTCATAGATAGTTCTGTAGATACTTTGAGACCTTGGTGTTCTTCATGAAAAATTGTAGGTCAATGCATTCATTCAGGTTCAGATTTTTCTTTAATGAAAAATCACTATTTTTTTAATGTCACTTTAGTTGCAGAAACATGAATCAAGGTTTCTGTTAAGAAGTCTGTGTAAAGCCATTAACACACTTCAGATTTGTACATTGGTGTGACCATATTGTGTTGTGCCACTTTTCCCTTAGATTATTTTCCAGGTTTGTTGGTCTAGACTATATGCTTTTCAGAGGAGTATCATTTCCTTCCAAGGTCTGTGTTTTTGCAGTGCCTAAACTAAAAAAACCTCCTGTTCTAACTCAGAGATAATATTTTATTCAGTAAAAGTGATATATATAAAATGGAGAGAAGGAATAACTTGTGCTAAGCCCTCAGGATTGTGCATAACCTGGGGAAGATGTTCAAAGGGTGATTCTCAGGCTCTGCAGATCTTGCCTGCTTAGTGCAGTAGGATGCTGCTGAGTTCATTCCTTCATTTTAAGAAGACTGATTTACAAATTGCTACTCTCTGAAATCAGCTTCTTGTTAATGCCACACATAGATGGAGCTGCTGTTATTTACCCAATATATTGTCTTATAAATAATAATAACAAAATTATATAGAGCTTATGTAGAGATTAGATGTGTGTCCCCACAGCAATATGAATACTGATTCTGGAAAGCTCTTTCTGCCAGACCAGAAATATGCAATTTTGTTGCAACCTCAGAGGTAAATACTGGTATTTGAACAGTGCTCAGAAGGTGTAATGAAGTGTTTCAGTGGCTCTGTGTTTCATTTCTGTAGGTTCAACTGTTGCTCTTGAGTTCTGATCATGAAGCAGAAAACTTCTTCCCCTTCAGAAAATATTCAGCCTTTAAAATGTGGGAAGCCTACTGCACTGAAGATTTCTGTGATAGGATTGCATTTGTATGGGATTCTTTCACATAAAAAAGTTAGAATTATTGTTAAACTTTGTTTGATTTAAATTCTGCTGTCTTCAATATCTGTCAAAAAAAAAAAAAAAAAAGGCAGGTAACATTATGCAGGTGGAATCTGTATTTCCTTAGGAGGAAAAAAATCCCCCTAGAAGTTTTCTTTCTCCAACTAGAGGGAACACAGAGCGGAAAGCAAAGCAGAAAGAATAAGTGAGAGGGAAGGACATTAATAAGGGGAACAGGAATTCCAATACTATATTACACTAAACATATGCAACAGTATTGTTTATGTAACTAAATCTGGCACAAGAAAATACACCAGACAGTTTGGAAGACAGGTTGTCCTGATTTAAAGTGTAAGATCCTGATGTTTTAGGGGTTCTTTTATGCTTCAGCTGAATCCAGCTAGATACAGAAACCATTGGGAATGGAAAAGGGTGTCTCAGAGAATATAGCAGAAAATGGTCAAAGGCAAGAACAGGTTAAATATAAGGAGAGCAGAAGAGAAGATTCAGTGAGGAGCTGGCCAGAGGGATGCAGGCAGAGAGGCTTGTGCAAAAGGGCATCTCTGGTGCCTCTGTGACCTTTGGCAGATCATTTCTCATTCCCGGGAAGCTTCAGCTACAGCTGAGGATTTCCGAACGGGAATTAACCAGTGTGGTGCAAGTCTGTTCCTCTCCTGTCATTGCAAGGCTGAGGCCTGGATTTATCACAGACAGCTTTACATACTCCACTGAGAACAGCTAACTGAGAGCCTTCTGCAGAGCCCTGTGCAATGAATAGGAGGATGTGGATCATGCCTGGATGCTCCTGTGTTTCCTGGCTGACTGTTCATACAGCCTATGTCTTCTAAGGTAGGTAACTTGTGGTGCCGGGGGGGGATGAATGTGGGTCTGAAAGTTTTGTACTTTCAGCAAGAAGAGAGAAAATACTGCTGAGTGGAAGAGCTTTGTGCAGCCCTTATTCCCTAATGAAGGATCAGGAACAGAGGCACTGGGTGTGAGATACCATGTGCATTGGGGGTTCATCGGTGTCAACAGTGTGTGTTTACAGTGTCATACCTCAGGTTCACGTCACAGAACGTGGGATTTGAGGGCAAGAAAGGTCCTGTTCAAGGTTTGTCAGGATATCAGAGGCTGAAAGACAAAAGTTCTTTTGTTTTTCTGGTAGAAAGGCATGGATATGAAAGAGCTTGTACAACTACTTTATTAGCCTCTCTCGTATTCTCAAACATCTCTGTTTTACACAGAGTAATAATATACCCATATTGAGATCAGAACTTGATTCTCAAACTCATTAGGCAAGATGATGTGCACAAGGAAGAGACAGTGATCCTAGGCAGATGACAAATACAGGAGAATTATGTCAAATAATGTTTCAGAAGTGTTTTAGATGGAAAATTATGTCATAATATATTACGCATGTAAAATGGTTTTACATTTACATTTTACATTACTTTATTCCACTAAGTCTTTTGGTTGGAACTCTGGGTGTCATGGTGCCACTCTTACTGGTGACCTCCAGCCAGCATCTTAAAAATCAGGCTAAGAGCCATGGTGAACACTATTTTTTGAGAGCAGTTTTTTCTCTCCAGATTAAGGATTTCCAAAAAGAAAGTGTGTGCGCAAATGCATAACACCTCGCTTGCTGTTCTTGTTTCCTTGAATTCAGTTATTGTAAATGTTTTTCAGTCATTGTGTCTTAAGCTAACTAGGTTTTCTAAAGATTTCCTTGTTCTGTTTTTTCAGGAATAAAAACCCACCGAAACACCCCCTTTTTGTCAGCTGTGCTCAGCTGCTGAGAAACATACAGAAGCTTCCATTGCTAATCTTTGCTCAATGGAAAATTATTAGTTTGTAGCCCCTTCCAAAGCTTTCCAAGGTCATTAATGCTTTGTTTTGTAGCCAAATTGCATTTCAAATCATTGAGCTTTTTATCTCTGGGTGGATGGAAGATGGTTGCTTTAGTCAGTGTGCTGTTGAAGATGTGGATGCTCTCCTTGAAGCCAGTCTGACCAATACAGAAGTGGGTTAAATCCTGCTGCTAAGGGCACTCAGTAGAATAAAACTACAGGTTTGGTTTTTTTTCTGAGGAGGTTATTTACATTCTTTATAAAATTTCACTTGGCTGAAACTTTGTTTGCTAGATTCTAAAAAGTGTTGTGCATCCTCACGAGGGTATGATTTGCTGAAATAGCTGTTGTGAATACTGTTACCGTATTTAAATATTCGGTATGGAAACACTTGTGTGGGCATCATGAAAACTTTTTGTGTACATCAAAGTGGTAGGAGAAGCAAAGTCATGCATTTGATTTACAGAAAGAAAGAAAACAAACCCCAAAACAGTTCCCAAGGCAATGGTATGAGGATATTTTAACAGCCTTAGACCCAACAGGGGGTTAGAACTAGGGAGCATAATCCTTTTTTTTCTCCCTTCCTCTGATCAACAGCTGCTCTGCTGCCTCAGGTTTCCCTGTCAACCAGCCTCCTTTGGGGGTAGCTGGAGGTTGCTCTTCAGCCCTGCTCTGCCTCCCAAAGTCGTGCATGCAAAGCACCGTGAGAATAAGATGGGTAAAAGGGTTGGATGGGTGATGCTGTGTTACAAGGGGAGTGTGAACTGTCTGTCTTGAGTCTAAAAATACCTCTGTTGTGTTCAGTCTTGCCTGTGGTACTCATAAGGCCAGTGTGTTGTATGTATGCTGAACCCATTTTGTGCAAGACAGACAGTTGGATTTCCAACAAACATCTTTTTCCAGAACGTGTTGTTTCCTGCTGGTTCATGAGCTGAAGGATGCAGTATCTTCACAGACAAGTAAAATTTTACTGCTGCTGTATGCACAGCATACCAGGGTTTTTGGAGATAGAGTTATTTGTGTCTCTTACAGTTTCTGTAGAAGACATAATATTTAACACTGTCTGTCTTCAAAACCACCAGCTAGTACCTTGTGAACCTTCCTTACACAACATTACAGCATAATTTTTTGAAGTAAATCAACCTCTGAAAATGTAGGTAATGCCAGAATTATGGATGTTCGTACCACAGCAGAGAGATTTCCACCTCCACTTTCTCAGTTTGGCAGGAGGAGTATTCCTTAATTTGCTTGGTGTGATGAAAGCTGCCTTCTTCAGTCTTCTGAAACCAGGGTCTGTTAAAGAGCAAAGCATGTTATGGGGCTTGAGATTTGGTGGTGACACGAGCCTGTTGTTTTGGAATAATTTTCCTTTTAAGCAGCTCTAATTATTGTTGTTCACTGTTTGTCTGGTACCAGCATTTCACAAATGCTGTGACAAATGGCAATGGTTTTTGTTCTTCGCTAGTCCAGCCTCATGAGCAGTCACATCTTGGGAGGCCTTGTAACCTGATTGATGTTAGACTGAATAAGTATAGATTTGCTGCATCCCAGTACTGATAAGGGCATCTAAAATCCCTGGCTGTTTTAAATTGCACCTCATTTCTACAAGGGATGGAGAACTTAATGAAATCATTTAGCAGATGAAGCATTATAGAGATCCCTTTAGATAAAATGAATGACTTTAGCTAATACTGTTCTTCTGAGATGGAAGGGAGCAAGTATATCAAAAAGCATCATGTTTAATCTCATCATTTTCCTGTACTAAAGGCTTTCATGAGTTATTAGGTGAAGCTATTTGAGTGGAAAACATGTACATAACAGATGAGTATTTCACTCAAGTATGTTATTTAGTTTCTGAGAGGCACTGTTACTTATGGTCCTGACCAAAATGATGGATGCACTCAGACGGGTTAAGCTGTTATATGAATCAACTACCAAAATCCAATTGCATTGGAAATGAGGGAAATGTGTAGAATGTGAGAATTACTGTGTGCTTGAAAATATGAAAATAATCTTATGAGCATGTTTTTCTCTAGCACAACAAGACCCTTTTTGGTGTTAGAGAGAAAATACCACTTCCTGGGAAACATGACAGAGTACTTGGGTATTTTTTGAAAGCTGCAAAATCCACTCTTTGGATTTGACAAATGTGAATTTTCTGCCATTGTTTTGGCACCAAATCTGGCAAGTCAGTGCATCAGTCTAACCTGGTCTGCATCTGTGTCTCCCGTTGGTGACAAATAGGAGATGGTGACTTGTGGCAGCAGAGGATAAATGTGAGCTGTGTGAGAGGCTGGTATGAACATGCCCACAGCTGAGCTCAGCATATGTAACTGTGGCAGTGTACACAAACCCTGTCTGCACAGTGATGGATGCAGGTTATTAAAGCAAGCCATTAGTAGGAGCTGCCATGTTTGATTAATTTAATAACAGACTGAGCAAAACATATGGGAGTGTATGTAAAGATACGTCCTTTGACTGAGGCTGTGTATAGACACTTTGGCTTTGACAGCCTGAAATCTATTCATCCTTTGATTAAAATGATCTGTGGAGCAGGTGAGGAATACATCAGAACACCACCATGTAGATAAAGCAACTGAGATTCAGTTTCTTTTATTTTCCATTTTTTTAGATACTTTTATATTGATATGAAAAAAAATCTCTTTATAGGTTTGTATAATCATTTTAACGTAATACTTCCCTTCTCCTCCCTTGCATTTGTAGCAGCTGGATTCTTTGAAATAGTAGACAATTTTGCTGTAAACAATGGAAAGTGGACCCACTGCTGCCTGAATATACCAGGAGACAAGTATATAGAACCATGGTTTATCTAGGATTTAAGATACCAGAAGAATATCTTACCTGCCACACCTTTGGCCTTTTTTTGGAGAGAACTGTGTACTATTTCTTCAGGGCTTCCCCACTACCTTTTTCAGGGTTATACTGACTCCATGCTGATACTGTTTTGTGAAAACACTTATCCCTTCTCCAAGCTCTTTTTCTAGTGAAGTATAAGTTGTATTTCTGTTTTTAAGGCACTTAAGCTTTGCACTTAAACCTGTGTTGCATTTGAAAAGCACAAGATTATTCTCTCCTTGTGAAAGCCCTTTCCCCTCTGCTCACATCACTAAGTGGAGTAAAAGCTCTTGTCTGGTATAAAAGCTAATTTTGTTTCATTGATGACAACCAGTGCCATATTTACAGTGGTTTGATTACTACATGACATCATTCTAGGACAGCTTAAAAATATATCCTAGTGTAGATGTAGGTTGATGTTTGATGTGGGAGGTCACACCCGAGGGGTGGGTGACATGCCTGAATTTTTTTGTTGTGATTCCATCATTTAAAAGCAGAACATCTCCAGCACCTCCTTCCACATTCTTGCCTCTCCAGTGCTTCCTATGATGGACAAGTTTCTTCTTTCCACTTCACATTTTCTTTGGAATGCCTGATTTTGTATATTTTACCATTAAATTATTCATATTTGCTCATAGTATAACACATATATATATAAAAATATATATATATATTTTTAACACATATATATATAAAACATTATAATCTATACAGGGCCAAAATATAGACTAAACAGAGCTGGCAAAAGACAGAAATGGATGTTGTGTATTGGTTCTGTATTTCTTAGAAAAATCATAGAATGGCTTGGATTGGAAAGGAGCTGAAAGTTCCTCTAGTTCCAACCCCACTGCCCCCACCTTCCACTGGAACAGGATGCTTAAAGCAGTATAAGCTAATGTGAAGTAGCAACCCTCTTCTGGTTTTATTCTGAGGGAACAGCAGAATATTGTTTTGGAGATTTCCTGTGTATTTTTAATGAGAAGATCCCGTTTTTGCACTTTGTGGCTCTGGGACGTGAAACAGGCATAAACAGATTTACCAGAGAAGAACAAAAAAAGTATTTCTCTTGCCCTGGGAGGATCTAAATTAAAATAGAATTTCAGAAATCTCAGGCAAAAAAAGCTGTACCTGATCCACCTGGGAATAATAGCCTATATCAGAATTCACAGGATTTTACATAATTCCTCTTTTTATAGTTTGGTTGCCTGGGTTTTTGTGGGAAAAATAGTTTGGATTTACAACTCATAAAAAAGTTATGTGATGTTCTTTTTTTTTTTTTTTTATTAAGGAATGATGTAGAACAGATTGATCTCTGCTGTCTTTTCACTGGAGTCAGTGGAGTTATGCCATGAGGCAAAAGCAAGAACTTTCATTTAACTCATCCGGACGTTACAGTTAAGGAGCCTTTAAACAAACAAACAAATATCAAATGTCATTGGTAATGAAATGTCCTGAGGGGGAGGAGCGAGGGGAAATAAAAGATCAATAAGCTTTCCTGGCCTACCTTCTCTTGAAAAAATATTAAAGAAATAACCCCCTTCCCCCAAAAAAACCCAAGAACCGACAAATTAAATGGTATATTATGAAAACTCTTCTCACTACTTGCTTTTTATTCAGTTAACTGGATTAGAATCTGAATATCAGTTTAAAGACTTAGTTGCAACTTTATAAACTTTATTGCCAGACCCTGGACCTAGGACCAGGTTTGATTTTGGAAGCCTCTTCTGTACCTGGTGACAAACAAGTGGGAGGGCGTGAAAAGCAATAGACTGTGATTTTTGGCATGACCTGAGTTCATGAAAAGTAGCAGAGGCACATGATTCCAACTCAGAAAAATGGGCAATTGAAGTCAGCAAAAGCAGTTTCCACTAGTGCTGGCTACAGAAAGATTGGGGTCTGCACTTCATGGTCTGTATGACTGTGACTTCTTAACGTGGGGCCTACATGGGAGATGAAGTTAAATTCATACAAAAGTCATTTTCAACATATAATTTATGAGGTGAAAAGCCATCCAGATGTAGGATTTCAAGGTATTCATCATTCCTGAGGGCACTGATAATGTTATGGCAAAATGTTGTATGGAGGCAGCTGGATGTTTCAACAAATACTCAATAATTAAGGGTAATGCTTATTGGTCTGAGGGAGTTCCTGTGAACCTGCCTGCTGTAGAAACATAGAGATAGGGATAAGTTTTCAGCTGTTGCACAAAATAATGAGCCTAGGAAAGACAGGTAGCATTAATAACAGGTATAAAAATAATAACAACCCCTTGGGATAGAAAGAGGAACAGAGTAACCCCTCTTGTATTTGCATCTAATGTTAGTGGCATTCATGTCTTCCAGCCACTCTTTGTTGACAGGGTTTCCAAAGGCATATTAGCAGTATTTTAGCTAAGAAGCAGTGCTTAAGTGAAAACTTGAAGGGTGCCTCATTTTTTCCCCTCCTTTCTTTTTTGCAGACACTAAAACCAGACACAGTAAAGAAGCAGGTTGTGGGAAGGCTTGGCACTTTTGTTGTTGTGTTTCAGTGTAAAATAAAGCCATCACTGTATGACGTGTGTACACAACAGAACAAAACAAAGGACCCCTAGAAAAACAAAATCAAGTGATTCGTGAGTAACAGCTCAGTTTTTAAAAACTTTTCAAAATATCTGAGTCAGCCTTGATTTTGGCTGTCAAATCACTGGCCCCAGGGGATATTAGTGATTATATTTATTATGCATTTGCTCTATTTTCTCCAGTCATTTCGTTTGTTTTGTCACTTCTTTGGCTTTTGTTACATTTTATCTCTTCTGTTGTTTCTTTACAACTTTATGGCCAACTAAACCACGAGATTATTTCTGTGGGGATCTAGCACAGATGGTTCAAATCCTGGGCTGAGCACATGGCTGGAAGGCTTGTAGAGAGGGCTGAGATGAGGAAGTCTTGCTCTCGGGCAGCAGAGCATTTGCTAAGCCACTCCATGGAAGCTTCTTCCTCCATCTGGCCATATGTAGTCCCAGCCCTTTTCCTCAGTCCTGGGGAGAGCAGGACGGGAAGCTGAGCCTCCTCCATGTGTTCTGTCCTTGGATACCCTGCCTCTTTGATTTTGCCAGTACAATGTGCAAATCTTTCCCGCCCTCCAAGGATTAGCTTGGTTCTGATGAGAAACCACCCCTTAATGTGAGGGGAAGGGATGGGGACTGTATTTCTGCTTGTTTGACAATCAAATGCTTGTGAATAAAGCTGGTAGGACCAACTCTGGCAGAGGAAGGTACCTGTGCATTGAGATAACACCTCTTCTAGCACATACAAGACAAAGTCTGTTCGAGGCTGTAGGGAGAACTGTGCACTGGTCACTTGTGTTTCATGAAAAGATATTTTATGATGTGAATCTTAAGCAAAACAAAACCCTCACATACCTTAATTTAAAAATCACAAGATTCACACTGCTTTCTGTACTGGGGAGGTTGTTTACTTTGTGAAGTAAGCTGCTGAAATGAAGTCCTGTTGAGGAGGGGAGGAGAAATGTTTGCTTTTTTTGCTGCAATTTTGCCTGCTGTTCTCAGTTATTATCTGCAAAGTTGTGAAATTCAGTTATATCATTTCAGTCATCTCTTGGCTGCGGGAACTGTGTAACTTGGAGATTTAAAGAATTATGAATTTGTTGAAAAGTTAAGTATGAGCCATGTGAATGTTATGTTTTTACATGATTTCTGCTGGCTTTATTGCAGCCAGAGAGGCACTCAGTTTTATAGGGCTCCAAGAGAGATTGATTAATATTTCTTTAATTATTAAAAACAAAAACAATGTGAGAGGGTACTGAAGAGTTTCTAAAAGAGCAATGGTCTATGCATTTGTTTCCTCTTAGAGACACTGAAATCTTGCTGAAGTCACTGGGCAGTTTGACCTCCACAGACTCATGCAGGAAACGTACTGAACTAGGTTATGAGCAGTGACCCAAGTTTGAACTGAGGAAACACCAAAATTACCTTGAAAGCCACCCCTTATTTTTCTTGGTAAATATTTGAGTAAATATTTTTCCAGTTCTGAACAGTCAAATTTTTTATTGTAGAAGGGTTTTTTGGAGTACAGGGTAGGTGTAGACTCTCCTGCTCACTGTGTGGCAAAATACCAATACATGGCACTATCTTTTGCCACTAAGCTGTTTGGAAAAAAAATTATCAGGAAATATTATCCACCAGGAAAATAAAACAAAGCAAATTGCAGCTGTGCATAACAGTATAATGCCTCTGAATTTAAATATAAGACAAAACTCCTCCCTGCTCTTGTCCTTGCATTGTTCCCATGCTATTGTTATTACAAGTGCTGGAGTAGATGGAGCAAAGAGCTATGAGTGTTTTTTAATATGTAAGTTATATTTGGCATCTTTTCCTGAATGATGGGTGCTCTTTACTACATGTCACTGAAGCCATAGCAAAGTGTCCTGGGACAATCTCAGTTTAAGACTCTTTGTGCCACCCCAATTTGTCTCTGTTCCAGTTCAGTAGTGTGCAGCCCCTCAGTTTTTGCTTCTGTTTTAAGCCAGTGGTGCCCTGAGCCCCACAAATAGCTGTACCACCACAGCTGGTGGTGTGGACTAGTAATCAGTCAAAAACAAGCAGGTGTTTTAGGCCATTAGGCCTTTTTAGCTACCCAGCATTTCATGGTATGAAACAACAAGCTGAGGGAAATGTGTCATAATTATGGTAATAGTTAATATTATCTATGGTCGCATTTAATCCAAAATGAAGTCAATGTCATGTAGAAAACCCATTTAAAGGGCAGACATAGGTGTTGAGCAACTAAGAGTCTGCTGTCTAGAGGAGCTGCAGCACTGACAGCAATCAAAAGAGATGGTTCACATATGGCAGTAAATCAACAACGATTCGGCCAAGAACCTTTGGAGAAAACATTATGGGGCAAAAATACATCCTTTAAGTAAATAGCATCACACGAATATCCACTATCCATAGATTACACGGATTTATTTGCCAGCTGGTACTTGGATGGCTGCAGCCTAATTTAATCTGGCCTGTGGACAATAGATTCTGTTCTTTTGGTGAATTGGATACTAATATAATGGCAAAAATCTCCTTTAATGGTAAGCATACATTCAGAGTCGTACATGTAAAAAGTATTGTATACATCTGTAAAACATTAAATTGGAAGCACTCTGAAAGTATATGGTTGTCAAAGAGTGAGTCCAAAATGTGAAATTCCTTTAAATACTGAGAATGTTTTTTCCTCTTTTGTTCTTCTTTTGTCCTTCTTTTTAGTGCTTCTGTGAATTTTGGATGAAGTTTGCTTAAGTGGTGGACAGGTGTAACTTATCAGGGCTCAAATGGGGAATAGCACAATCATTAATCACAAAGCAGAAGCCCTGGGCATGGAGTCAAAGTGCACTATCTGCCAAGCAGTTTTCTACAGATTGCTTGATAACAATATTAAGATTGATCACTCAGTACTGATCTTTTGGGTGATATGAGCTGACCTAATTTTAAAGGGGGTTAATTTGCAATTTCACTGTAGCAAACAGAGATGTTGGTTTGCGTAATGTAATTTACTAATAGGATTCAAAACGTGTGCAACCTTAGCCCTGTTTTGGAGAGAAAGTAAGACCAATTCACTTTGTCAGTCCTCTTTTCTGCAGGGAAGAATAGTTTTTGCAGTGATCAGGTTTTCAGATATGACTATTATTACACTGAAATGTAAAACATAGTGAACAAGAAAGGTGCAAAGATCTTTTACATAACCAGCACACCATAGAATAATGCCTGATCCAACCCACTCCCCAGTTTAAGCAAAAAGGTGAGAAAAGAAATTGTCATCAATCCTTCTTTACAGATGAATTCTCCCTGCCAAATCCCAAGTCCCTGCTATAATGCATGGTGGGTTGTAAAACTGAACTGTGGGCAAAGAAGTACTCGATGATTTTAAAGATCTTTTCCTACCTAAACAGTTCTGTGATTCTGTGTTCTCTTAAATGAATTATTGAAATACCTGAACAATCTTACATATTAGGAACATGACAAAAAAATTTTAGATTAATACTCAAAATGTATTACATGATCAGAAGCTACATTTTTCAGAGGGAAAGTGTTAAGAAGAAAATGTTGATGTTAGTTTATGGTAGCCATAGCAACCTAGTTCTTGCTTTTGTACCATTCTGGTCTTACTGTATTTGAGGGGAGGGAAGAGGGAACAGGTTTTGTTGTATCACAAGCAAAGTTTGCTCTGCCGAGATTGTGCTTTGTTCAGGCTTTTCTGTAGTTATGTCACCCAATTTCCAATTGCTCTGACATAATCACTTCATGCCAGCAGGAGTAGCTCAGGGAAGACAATAGACCTAAAAGAGCAGTTTGAAAACTGAGGGCTGAGCAATCAGTTCCCTGCTGGTTATTTATGAGATCAATTCTGAGGGGCCTGGCTCCTCCAAAACATTCAGCAAGGGGTTTCAGATGCCTGAGTTGTTGCAGGGATGTTCCATGTGGGCCATGTACCCAAAGCTTAAGCATGACAGTACTGATGGTTTTTAGTTAGAGTTCTTGTTTGGATCTACGCCAAAGTGACTTTGCTCCTGAGAACTGTCTTAATTAAAAGAGAAATCTCGCTCTCAAGAGCTGGTGGTACTTTAGAGTGTGTCAGGAATCTGTTCCAAGTTGGAGCTGTGTTCAGCAGGCATTCTGGAGGACTGACCTGACTGCCTCAAGCCCCATGGGATCTCAGCAGCCTGTCAGCTTTTACAGGCACCCTCCAACCTGCTCGCTGTTTCCTGGTGCTCTGAGGGTCTGGGTTTGTAAGGATGAGCCTGAGAGCATGAAAGTCAAAATGGTTCTGCTGTTTTCTGGGGAGCTCTGCTTGCTCCTATTCATCACCCATCTCTGTGCCTGAGCCTCTGGCTGGAGCCTGGGTGGCTTGGGAAGAGCGCAGCATCCAGTGCTGGAAAACTGCTCTCATGCTGCCGCCTGCAGATGCGGTGGAGGCAGCACAGCCTGGGCTGGACACAGGTTAAGGGTTTTCTTTCTGCACATCTCTTTCTTCTGGAATTAGTTCTGAGAAGCTAAAGGAATTAAAGAAATTAATTGAAATTAATTGCCCTGGAATTAATGAAACACACAACTAAATGCCCTCTGTCTCATTCTGTGTTTCTGTGCAATCAGCTCTATTTCCCTTCACTGTAATTTTTTTTGTAACTATGAATAGAAAATTAAAAAAAAAAAAAAATCAGTTCCCCTTGACAGAAATAACTGAGTTGTCCCCAGCCAGAGAAACCAATCTGGTTTTGGTCACCATAGAAAGGCAAAACTCTAAAAAAGGCATCTGAGAGCAAACTACTTCAGGAAGGCAAGCTATTAATTGTGAATGTATTTAAAAATACAGAAAATAGACACGCCAAACTCCAGGCATGGGTTTGTGGGTTTTTTTTTAATACTACTTTAAAATAAATGTAGTACTTCAGCTTCTAGGAATACAAAAAGGGGTAAACCCGTTCCCCATGTGTCCTGTTCACACTATGGTCAGAAAAGACTGAATGGAACAACAGTTTTGCTCTCAAATTACTGCTTCAACAACTTTTCCCTTCTTGAAATGTTGCAGGCAGGTTGCTCTGTAAGCCAATGCATACCATAGATTTTTACCTAGTTGTCCAAATATAAACTGGAAAAAACTTGGTGAGAAATCCAGTATTTTAAAGAATGTTAAGTTGTTTGGCAGTTGTATTTTATATTTTAAACTCTAAAATGAGTAAATCGTTTTTTAATAGTTCATAAACTAAAAATATCTTAGGAGTATTCTTTGTGTATTGTAATTGCCAATGTAAAATTCATACTTTAATTAATAGAGCAATGGCTTTTATACATTGGAATTAGTTTGGTAACTGTTACTTGGAATAACAAGCATAACTGTTGCTCTTGTTGTTATATGAAATGTAATTGGCAAAAATAGAAAAATTAATATTTAATTATTAATATTTAATATATTTAATATTAAATATATAATTAATATTTAACCTTCTTTATGGTGAAGAAATTTAGATGTTCCGCTTTGTTAGGTGACTCATCCTGAAATGTTTTCCAAATTACATCAAAACAGCCAAGGCCACTGTCTTCTTGACTTATAAGATGATTCTAACTTTAGAATGTACTTTAATGTGAATAAGGAGAAAAAGCTGTTTTGAAAGAGCTCATGTGAAATCAAAAAAAAATGCTTTTAAAGTTTTTAATTTCAACTGCAGTGAAATTAAATTGCATATGGAGCTTCTTTTAAGTTTTATTTAACAACCAAAAGATTAGTTTTCAGGTTTATTTTCCCTTCTCTGATTCAGAGCTAAAGAGCTCTCTGTATTATACCCAACTGGTGTCATAAACCAGTGCTTTCGATTTTTTTCCCCAAGAAGGACATAAAGCAGTTTGGACCTGGTACTTCTTGAAACTTGAAAGAGCACTTTGCCATTTGCTAATGGTCATTGCACATGACACAGTAATTCTTCTTGGATGGCTTTCCAGAAAGACAATGCTTTTCAAAAAGCAAAAAAGCTTTCCATTGCTGTAAGCTGTGTTTTGTCTGAGCATAAAAGAGATTTTAGGTAGTTAAGAGCTGCGTGGTGGAGCTGCCCACTGCACTCAAATCAAACAGGAGAAGGCTGGGGTTGCATTTCTGCACACAGGCTGTAGTGAGTAGTTCAGATTTCTTAGCAGTTCTAAACCATTTTCACCCAAAAAATGATTGTCTTTACGCAATAGTGGCGAATAAAGTAATGTCACCACAACTATAACAGGTGCTTTTCTATCTTCAGTGCTATCTATCTTCAGCACAGGAATCCTTGCCCAAGAGGCCTTCTCCTCCTCCTTCTCCTAGCCAAGTTGTCATTACCTGGACCGAAAGATTTCTGCCATGTGTCTGCTTCTGAAGATTGATAAAAACACTTCTCGAGGTGAAGGTAAGGATGCCTCTGACAGAACAGGTGACAGGTGTGGCTTGGTGGGCTCATTTCATTACCCTCCCCTACGCCCTTTCCATATGATTTGCACGCACTAGCATGTCTGTGGCTAATGAAAGAAGGCTGGGACAAAATTTGAGCCTCCCTGCCAGGTGCCTGGCATGGCTGCAGCCGAGAGGCTCTCGGTGTCAGCAGAGTGGGCAGATACAGAAAGAAAAATGCTGACTTACAGCCTGTGAGACCCCTGCCACAGTGATGCTCTGCACACAGGCTCTATTGCTTAACTGGGCTTTTGTGGGTT
>VYXB01009649.1:0-126930 GCA_013397135.1 Pachyramphus minor | reverse complement strand
TGGTTGGTTTATTGTGGGGGGTTTTTTTAACCCCACACACAGCTGTCTTTGTTGGCTTCCAGTGCCATCTAGTGGAATGTAATTTTATTTCTCTAAGAGGTGATATTCCAGTACAGACATTTTGAGCCTGTGTACATGCAGATGTTGATTCCTTTCTGTACACTGGTGTACTTTTCAGGAGTGATCCATTTACAGATATCTATCCTCATTTCTGACATTTAAGGCACATATAAACTAGAATTCAAAACGTGTTGTAGAAAGTCTAGAACTATACTTTTCCAAGTAGATTGATTCACAAATATTTCACTTTGAATTCATGATGTATTTATAATCGAACCCCTTATTTTCCTTCCTTATAGCTTACAATCTAACCCCCTTCTTTTCTTTTCCAGACACTGCTTTGTTTCCCTCACTGCTGAAATGGGCTTAAAGGTACTGTAAGTAAAAAACTTCTTTTTTTTTTCTCTTTTAAATTCTGATTTATGTTGATAAAGTAGTGTGTGATTCCTTAAGGTTTATGGGTAAAGTGTGGGATCTGTTATTTATGTTTTTTCAGCTGTTGGCCCAACTTTCTTGGCTTGATGCTCATGTTGATACAACAGAAGTGTAAATCGTAACCATAGCCTCATTAGTCCTATCTGGGAAAGTTACTTAAGGAGACTTAGCCACTGGCTACTCCTATGTATTGTGCTGGCTTTACCTCCTCAGGAGCTTTTCAGACCCCTTGTTCTGCTGACCTGAGATGTTCAGAGGCAGGGATAAGCTACTGCTTATCTGCAGTTAGCATTACTTGCTCTCTGCAAGTGATGTTCAATGCCCTCACCAAAAGCTTCATAGTGCCTCTAGGATGTCAGCTCTGAGACTTTTTATTCTTCTAAACCTAACCCTGGCACCAGTCTCATCCAGTTTAGTTTTACAATCAGTATTAGATGAACAACTGTGGTGCTTTCTGTATAGATTCAATCACACCACCAGCCACTACAGGCACAGGGAGGGGATGAGTTTTTGGCAGCACCATCCAGGCCTTTTGGCGGGAAGGAGAGCACTGCTTGGAAAGGTTCTGTGATATAGCCATGTGTCCTGATTGCTCTTTTTCTTTATATGTGTATGTGCTCTCTCTCTTTTTTTTTCTGATAGAAAGACTGCATAGGTCAAGCTGGTTTGGTACATGATGTACTGCTTTGGGGTACTTTCTGCATTTGGGCCACAGGTGGTTGAGTGTTTAAGGCTCTTGGTGACTTGCAGTCTGAACGGTGAGGACCAAGAGTGTGACTGTTCATCGTGTCCAGGGATCCACAGTCCTGCATGTTGTGCCTAAACCCAGAAGTTCTGATTTGCCCTGAAAGGCAGATGTCATACTCTGCCTGCAGCCCTTCCCTCTGGGGCATTGTCTCCTGGAGTGTCCAAGGCTCACAGAAAGGCTCTTGAATTGGCACTGTCGTGACTGTGGTGATTGGGATGGCCTTGGGCTGAGCCCATGAAATGCACTAAGGATGTATCTGGCACAATGGAGGGGGCATGCAGAGTCTTTTGGCCTCTCAAAAGCACCAGATACTTCTCAAATGTTGCCATAGGCTCCTGAGAGAGAGAGCACCTCAGAGACATCAGTCTGAGCTGCCCTCAGGCAGGTGCTTGGCAATGCCACTGCTGGTTCAAACAGCACAGTTAGAGGCATGGTGAGAAATGCTTCTCATGTTTGGGAACAACTTTTTTGGTCTTTCTTTGAAATGTATATCAAATGTGTATTTTAAAAGACCCATTTCAAAATACCCTGCCATGAAAAGGAAGCAAACTCTGAGTTAGGAGAGGCTTCATTTCTCCTACTTGTTTCAATGTGGTACATAAACAGAAAGGGAGTGCTTTCCTGCCTCAGTGGTTGCAAATTTATTACTAATGGCAGAGTAATTGATGTTCATGAGGACTTCTGAAAAGAAGGTGATAATGCAGAGCTCCCAGCTTTAGCATTTTAGATGCATTAAGCCATCTAGACCACATGTGAAAAATGTCATTGCCTACAGAGCAGCTAATGTGCCCATCAGTTATGGCACAAATTGTTCTGTCTTTTGGAAACCAGAGGAGACAAAACTCAATATCATTCAGGTGGCCTATAACTGCTTTGTTTTGCAAAATGCTGTGTGAAGTGACTGAGTCCCAAAGTTGAAAGTGTTGCAATAAATATCTTAAATGGGTTTGCATGTGCAGTAAAGAACACCAAGTGCCTTAAACTTGGTAGCAAGGGATTTTTTAGCATATTTCAATTTACCATTGAAGGTTTTTCCCCCCTAATAGTTAGTATGCTGCTTCCTAAGTGGAAAAAAAAACCCTAAACCAAACCATGAAAAAATTGTGTCAGTATGTGCACACTGTATACCACATATATGCATGTATGTATTTACACAGAGGTGTGCACACACACACACACTATAGCTTGCTTTACAAACTAAGAGCCATATGACAATATGCTGTGCCATCAATAGCTACATTAGAAATGGAAATGATAGTCTGCAATGATAGGGTTCAGATTTTAGCTAAGAGCTGTGTGTAGTTTCAGGGTTTTGCTGGGGTTTTTTCCNCACACACACACACACACACAATAACGGTTCAGGGTTTTGCTGGGTTTTTTTCGCATCCCAGAAACTCAGTTTCTGTAGCCCTGATAATGTCAGCTCTCTCTAGAAAAGGGAGTGAATTGACTTACTCATACTACAAATTCCAGTTGAGGACCTGCTCCACTTATCATCTTTCTGCCATGCTGGTTATGGTTTATGGTGTGTTTGGCCATGCATAGAGCACCCTAAATAAGGTCAGGCAGGTGCCAAGCAGTCACTTGGCTGGCTAGCACTTCAAGAGGCCATATATTCCCTGTGGTCTGTGACCCCTTCCCAGGGAAAACTCATCAGATACAGCTTTACGGGCCATAAGATCACGATTCCTGTTCGAGATGTCTTGCCACTTGGTGTGCCAGGACATTCCATTGCTCCATAAATTCACATAGCAACTAAAGCAGAGTTTAGGAAAAGGTGAGTTAGCCTGTCTTTGTGCTTCTGAAAGGGGCTACAAGAACTGAATGATGCCATGGCAGAGTCTCTGCAGGCAGCAGGTTGGCAGGAGGCACTGTCCCTTTCCGAGTGATCCAGTTCCACTGGTGCAGGGATGCTCAGGGACTGGGCAGCGTGGGGTAGGTGAGCAGCACTGCTGGGGTGCCCCCTGTGCTGCTGTTGTGCACCCTGACAAACCCACCTTGGAACAGCTGCTTGGAAATACTGAGCATTTTTCTGCTAAGAGCAAACAGTTAAATGCCAGTGGAGATGTGTTGGACCAGTCTGTGTCTTCACTTAACGGTATGGAACTCCCAGCTTGCCAGGCACTCCCTCTAGGTTCCCCTCAGCCTTGTCAGGTCTTAATTTTAAGACAGAGGGGTTTCTTTGTGAACACACTTGTCACTTCTAGCTGGCTGCAAGATGTTACATACAGTTGGATTTCTAGGGTAAGAGCTGCTGAGTAGCTCCCCTCACCTCTGTGCTTTCTGTGTAGTTATCAGTGACACATTTGCACTCGCAGTGCCCCAAAATAGTTTTCTAGTAGCACAAAACATCTGTTGAAAGCGTCACAAAATCTCAGACTTTTTGAAAGTTTGTTTTTAACAGTTTTCCCTTTCATGTATCACCAGGCTTTAAAATGTGTTTTTTAAATAGTTTCTCTTTTATTAAAAATCAACAACATCAACAAAACCCACATGAGAGTAATACACAGTAATTTATGTAATGTTCTTGAGTTACCCTGTGACTTGTAGAGAACAACAAACCATTTGACAAAGACCTTGATGCAGACAACTTCCAAGTAGAAAGAACGACTGGTTCTAGTAAAATCCACTCACTCCCAATATTCCGTTACCTTGAACAGGAGTTATATGTAAATAGGAACATGACTTGATTCCTCATATTAATAAATGGTTTTTGGTGTACGTGATTAGTTGAACAGAACCTCATTCAAGTGTAAAATTCATAGTAAAGATGTCTTTATTCCAAAATAATAATGATAATAATAATAACAGTAATAATAATAATAATGTGTTAGCCAGACAGCTACAAAACATCTACACAAGACTTTGGTAAGGAACGTTCATGGTAGATTTTTCATAATTCCACAGCAAACAAAAACAACGAAGGAAATCTAAAAATGCAATTAAACAAAACCTTGTTTAACTTGGTATGCCACACACACAGAGCCCTACTGTACATTTGTTAAGCCCCTAACTTTTCTTTTTTGTTATGTGTAAAGCTTCTACAGTTTGTATGTTAGAAAAAAAAACCAACATACGCACAATGCTAAGATCTGATAGTCGAGGTCTACAAAACTGGAGTGACATCTGTGCTTTCAGTTCAGCAGGATTATTCAGGACATCAGAACAATAACAGTTCTTATTTTTATTGACTGATAAACAGTGGCTATTACACTACTAGAAAGTTTACAGTAACAATGCGAGACTTCTACATATTGTATATCAGAGCTTTTTCTTTTTTTTTTTCTGAATAGAAAATCAACCTCTTATTTTTTCTTCATTTGTTTTTGTTTGTGTTTCTTTTTTTTACAAAATGTAACAAGCTTAAATATTTCTCTTGTATCAAGTTAGAAGAAAGACAAGTGATTTGTAAAATGTTTCAACAGAAAAACAGTGTGAAAAACTCAACCTAAGCAGGAATGATCACACATTTTTGACCCGGTGCAATCTACCTTGTCATCTCATGTATTAACAAGGCAGGGGAAAAATAATTTTCAATTTTCATAACTTACATGAGCCTAAGAGAAATGACTGGAAATCACACTGAACAGCCTTCTAAGAGGGAAAAAAAAAAAGTATACGGAGGATCAGATTAGATCAGTGAGAACTACAGAGAAAGGAATGCCAGATTGTATTAATGGACAGTATTGTGGGTGCATTCAGAAAGATTTTGTGTATTTCCTATATACCTAAAGATGTATTTGGACTATGTAGCCTTTGTCAAAGGCAGTATTTAATGGGCAAAACAGCCTGATGAACTGGAACAAACCTGAAAATGAAAATACAGCATTGGTTTTCATTGATTATTTGCCAAAACAGGCATGGTTTTGCAAGAACAGCTTTACCAGTGATAAGGGTTGCTGAGCTAAAATATGGTTCATGAACTCATAGCACTCTTTGTCCGTTCTGAAGAAACTTTCTTCTTCTGCTCCCCCTCTCCCAGGCTCTCACAGATCCAAGCCTCTAACACCACACATTTTATGGTCAAAGACTATTTTTCTGAATGAATATTCTCAGCTGGGACAGCCTCTGTCAGCTCAACCAGAGTGGCTCACGGAGGGAGGTGGGGTGAGTAGATGTAGCTCTGCCCTGGCACTGATCACTGTAGCCCTTCTCTTGCAGCTATCTCTTTCTTCACCCAAAATATGCTCAGCTGGTCAGTCCTTCAGCTTCTATATCATTTCAGTGGGTTTTTTGTTGGGTTTTTGTTTTGGTCACAAAAGGGTGATGTGCAAGGTAAGGTCATAAAGCATTAGTGAGGGACCGACTTGCTTCTGTGCTACAGACACATAAACTGCAGAATTTTTGAAGAGGCCCAAGAAGGCAAACTATCTGAATTAATATTATTAAGTGAGCCAACTGTGCAAAATGTGAAATGTTTGGTTTTAGCATTAAACCTTGTTGTATTCCCTTTTCTCCTCGTTTGGTTGACTGTAGGCTTGCACCTATTTCATTTAGCAGCAGCACCAGAGGCTTATTACTGTGGTTGGTTCCATTATTTTCCTGGCCCTTCCTTCATTCCAAATATGCAAAAAGCAGTACAATACCTTGAGGGGGTGGGATGCAGCAGCTGTGGAAGTACTGAGCAGCCCTTGCAGTGTTCAGTGGAGAAATAATTATGAAAAGCCCTATGATACATCGTAGCCCATCTGGGTGCACCCTATTCAGGTACAGGGGGGTAACGAGAGGATCCCCAGGGTGCTGGTGGTGAAGCTGAACATCCCCAGTGGGTTATGGTACACACACTTTAAATGTGGGAACACTTAAAACCCAGGTGTCAGATTCTCAGGGTTGTGACCAACTGTTAAGGAAGTGAGTAAATTACTTAAGGCGGCTTTAAAGACAGCATAAAATAATTTTTTTCTCCATTCATTTCTCTCAAGCTTGTTTTAAGAGTCAGCATCAACACTCTTTATTTTCAGTGCATTGTTATTACTTCTGTAGAGACATAGGTGTATGCTGCCTTTCCTGGACCAAAAGACAACAACCTTTTATCTTTAATGTTATCTTGTTAAACCTACAGGATTGTATTCCAATAATAAGTGAAGCCCAAGGGTCTTGCTGATTACACCTGATTACACATAGGGATGAGAGCTAAATTCTGCAGGAGAGGGTGTACAATAGGTGAGGAGCTGTTTTCTAGTCTCAGGCAGTTTGTTGATCACTCAAGTGGTCAGGGAGGGAATTTAACCTGGCTAGTATATCTACAAATGTCTAACCTTCACAAATTTAGAAATGTTTAGATTATTCTATACTCTGAGTAAAAAAAGCCATAAATGACAGTGCTGTAAATGTATTCTTGTGTCTATATACAGTTACCTTCATAAGAGACTATCATTGTTTCATTTCAGAGCCTCCCTTCCCATTGTTTGTTATAAAGGATACATGAGAACCTGGCTCATCTTTTCTCTACCATTTTTGGTATATTTTAAACCTATTTCCCTCTTCACCTGTGATTAGCATCCTCATGAATCTGAATCTAATTTTTTAGTGTCTCTCATGTGGAAAAACTTCCTGTCACACAGCTGTTGCAACTCTCTGGACGAATTTCTATTGGTTTTGTGCCTATTTTGAGAGGCAGTGGATAGATCCAGAATAGGTGTATGGATTCTCAATATATGAAGACATTCACATATTTTCTCTGTGTGCTGTTTTGACTTGAGGATGTAATGGTCAGACATCACTATTGAGCTGCACAAATTATTTTCTTTTTAAGTTTTAATGAAACAAAGACCATTTTGCATGGACCACAGCATCCATGTGAAGAAAAGTATTTAGGATTATCATTATTATTATTATTATTATTATAACTATCAGCTTAACCCAATAGTGTAAAAAGATAAAACATGCACCTTTAATGTTATTGAACCAGCATTACTGAAATTACTCCTTGGCATAGTTGTGTAATTATGTAGGCACTGCTTTGGATTTTTAAAACCAAATCAGGAGAGAAATCCTCCATCATATGAGACATGTCCCTTATGTTAATATGCATGCATCCCATGTCTTTACAAGTAGTATTTCTATATGGCTATTCCATGTCCACAGATATGTCTGTATTTTAGTTAAATAACTCATGATGACTTACTATTTTTATGCATTAAGGGCTGGCTGGAGTACCAAAGATTTACTCTCAGCATAAATCTGTGAGGAAACATTTATAAAATATTTTTCTTGCACCAGCAAGACTAAAAAGCAAACCACACTGCAAAAATGAAAACTAATATACACTTTATATTTTGTTGTTGTTGTTGTTTTAAAAACCAAACCAAGGTTGACTTTCCATTTAGCTCAGAGTGCATCACTTGGAACCTTGTGTTTTGTTAACAAGGATGAACATTACATGCTCGTAGCTCCTTTTTGTCTTTGCAACTAGTAAACTGAGTACTTTTGGACCTCTTCTTCACCATCATGTATCGTTCCTGAATTCCACCTCCACAGAGTGTAGAACATTCTGTCCAAGCAGTCCATGGTTTCAGCCTACAAACTGAAAAAATAAGTGATTTTACTAATTTTTTTTAGTAGTAGAACCACCTGTGAAGTATAATCAAGGTACAATTTTCAAACATTGGAAAAAAAAAAAAAGTATTAAAAAAGAAATTTACTGTGTCCACATTATCTACATTATAAAATATTAACTAACAAATTGTTAAATGTTAGACAAGCACAAACCACAGCTTAGCAGTAATTCCTCTCCACATAATGTAAACTACAGCCCAAGGTATTGTGTTTTGTTGATTTGAGGAATCAGTAATTGATAATATTGTCCCCAATTGAAAAAGCAGCACGAACAGATCTCTCAGAGCAGGCTGAGTCTGAATCAGATTATTGAGATGGAAATTAATTCGGTTTTGGAATTCAGCATTGGATCCAGGAACAAATATTTCAGAAGTTCAAAGGCAACTGGATGTAAAGATTAAAAACCAGATCTGCAGAAACTGATTAGTTTCTAATTAGTCCTTTGCCAGGTCTAAGTTTTAGACTTTTTCACATTCCATACTTTTGTGTGGAGTAGCTAAAATATTTTTAGTGGTGGGACATGGACAGACGTGAGCCTTTCTCCAACTCAGATCACACCTTAACATTATTGCACAGGTTTTTGGTGACAGGCAAACACTGAAAGGGGCTGTGTTTCATTTTATTGCTAAAATTTGCCCTAGACTGAAACGCTGGAGTTGTTCTTGCAGCACTGTAACTCCTGTTATGCAGAAAAGACGACTAGCCACGAGCATTCCAAAAATGGTTCCACACTCACCTGGGTATTGCTCACTATCTATGTTCTTCTTTGCTTGCTCACTTCTCCTTTTCTCCCGGGCCTCTTTCCAGCGCCTTTTTTCCATACCCGGGCCTCGCAGGCATTTCCTTACTCGGCATTTTGACCGCTGGACGGTTTCTGGGCATGCTGTTCCTCCAAACTGGGGCTCTACTTTAATCATCCTTGTCCTGATCATATGGCCCTTTCCACACGAGGTGTTGCATTCAGACCACTGGGACCACTCCGTTAGTTCACAGTCGATGGCTGCAAAGAACAAAGGAACGTGACAAAAAAATCCATGAAATCTAAACATGAGGTCAAGAAACAAGATGTCGGTAATGAGTTTTTACACCCTAAACACATGAACGCAACCTAAGACTCCAGTCTTCTCAGCAAATGTTTTGAGGCTACACATCAAAATTTCCGGAGTCCATTCCTAGCAGGAGTATTATTTGATGCTCTCCTCAATTTCTTCTTCAAGAGTGGTGCTGGCAGATCACTAAAATTACAATGAGCATATAAATAATTCTCCTGTGCCTTTCTTCAATTTTCTCACCCATATGTCTGTTTTGTAATGAAAAGCTGTTGAAAATTGAGTTATATTTAAAAAGAATTTGCTACCTCTGAGATCTAAGCCTTGCTTTCTGGCAGTGTTATGTAATAAGCCACATTCACTAATACCATTATATCTTTCAACTTTTCATCTTTCAGCACTGCTTAACACTTACAGCCCCAGTGAATAATAATCAAAATGATATTTCACATCATTTAAGAAAAGCTGAATGAACAATTACAGTGTAAAAGCCTTTTTAACCAAGACTTTCTGTGGAAAATTATGTAATTTGTGATAAAACCTCATAAACCAGCTGGCAACAGGATGCTGAAAGCAATCATATCTCATTCATTCACTGGCACCTTAGCCTATCACCCTTCACAAAGGCTGAAAAGCAACTAGAAATTTGCACTGCCCAACAAGTGATGGATTTCAAGGTAAAAAATTCATTGCAGCTGTCTCCACACCATCCACTGGCTTATATGATATTGCAGGTTGTAAAGTGTATCAAAGTTCACAGATGTATCAAAGACAGAGAAAGCCTCTTTTGTGCTCTTTGCATGAACTAAAAGAATCAGTCCCACAGGTGATTTTAACTCTTTCTTCCTTCCAAGCACACATTCTGCATTTGAGAAAAAAAATACATTTTATAATTCTGACTTATTTACTATTGGGAAGCTCACAAACAGTTGCCTGAAGAGTGTTAAATAAGCAGAACTGTAAAATCAATGTACTCCGCTTTTGGAGTGCTGTGTCCATTTCTTGGCACCCCAGTAGAAAACAGATGTGGACATACTAGAGGATGACCACAAAGACAGGCAGGACACAGGCTGAAGCATATGGCATATGAGGTAGAAAAAACTGAGGAGGATCTTATTGCTGTCTCCTACTACATAAGGGGAGGGTATAGGCGAATCCAAGACAGAATCTGCTCAGGGTACACAACAGAAGGATGAGAGGCAACAGGCACAGAACATGGTAAATTTTGAATAAGTGCAAGAAAAATATTTTTCACTGTGATGGTGGTTAGACACTGCAAGAGGTGCCCAAAGAGGCAGTGGTATTGCTATATTTGGAGATAATAAAACTTCACTGAGCATGGCCTTGAACGGCTCTGACTGGATCTAATCCGAACAGGTTTTCTAGTTTGAAAATCTTGGGTGTATTGTCAGGGCAAACTGAGGTCCAGCTGAGCTTTAAGCATTCTCTGCCTCATCCTCTTCCCCTTTTCACAGGTAGAAGAGCTGCAGGCTGACCATGGGGACCAGTTTGAATATATGCAGGTCTCAGGGGTATCATCTAAAAAGTAAGGAAAGGCATTGCATGTTAAAAATAGTCTTCCATTTTCTCCCCTTTACTTGGCTGATGATTACTTTAGATTCTAATAGGATACATTCTTTCCTTCTGCATTCTGTATTGATCAGTATTGATCACCACCATAGGGTTAAGACAAGCTGAATTTAAGACATGATCATCTTCCAGCTCTCAGTTGCTGAAGGTGTATAATAACAATAATAATTCTTTAAACAATGCACAGTTGATATTCATCCCATATAAGAAGTGATGCTTAAATGGTGATAGAGTTTCTCCCCATAGACTGTTACACTTGTAATTATTCTACTCTTTCCAGGGGATTTCCCAGACTCACGGCATTCAGGCAGCATGCATTTTTCTGCTTGTTCCAGCTCCTCATTGCAGTCTCCAAGCTCAGCAGCAGATTTCAGCATCCTTTGCCGGGTTCGCATTCCCTTCCCACATGTTACACTGCAGTCACTCCACTCAGACCAAGGAGAGAGCAGACAGGGGATGGTATCTGACATGAAAATCAAAAGGTAATGAATTCTTGTTATAAATAAATTATGAAGGTATAAGTTTTGATAATAATACAGGTGGAAAATATACTATGTTTTATCTGTCATCAGCCAATTATACTTTCTTGTCACAAGCTAAATGATGTTGTTGAAGAAGCTCAGAAAAGAGTATATTAAATTGAAAGGTTTGCTTGATTTTAATATCTTTTCTTTGCTATATTTTTCTGTAGCTTATTCCTATCTATAGAGCCCCTGTGCATCTGAGGAATAAATACTTTAAGAAGTTATGTTTCAATCATAACTCCTGTAAAAAAACCCTGGATTGTTACAGTGGACAGAACTGGAAGTCAAATTCACTTAATCTAAAATGTGAAACGTCCATATTTTATCTACGAAGAACATTTTTAAACTTATCTCTGTTTTTGATGAAAATCTTAATCTTTCTTCAGAAATTAAAAACAGGAAGAGTGAGACTGCACAAAAGAAGCACCTCGATTTCTGAATTGTCCTTGGGCTAAAAGGAGGGAGCACGGTTTTATTTGTTTTATTCTAGCCTTATGACTAAATATGCCTCATATTCCATAACTTGAGTGGTTTAGGTATGGCTTGCTGATATACACACCAACATGTGGGTCATACAGTCCTAGATACCAGTGAACATTTGTTTTTACGGGTGCTCTCATCCTGATGGTGGATGCAGTACTTAATACACATTCCCTAAGAAACCTAATTTTAAGGAGAATAAGGAAAAGCAATATTGCTTCTAGTTTAGCTATGTTCTTTGTGTGCTGGAACAATGTGCCAGATGATGCCTCTCTGTAGCAGAGGAGATAAATTCCCAGACACTTACGGCATTCAGGCATCATGCATTTTTCTGCCTCTGTAGTTTCTGCCTTGCACATGGATCCATCAGCAGGAGTCATCTTGATCATTCTGTGCCGTCTCTTCATCCCTGTGCCACAGCTTGCACTGCATTCATCCCACTCACTCCATTCAGTGACAAGGCAGCTGCTGGGAGCTATTCAAAGTGGACAGAGGAAACTGTTCATAAGTAGGGCTCATAGAAAAAATGGTTTGGGAAGTGCTGGTATTATGGGCTGGATTTTATCAAGTTAAATAAAATACTTACAGCACTCCTCATTTACAATACACTTCTCAGTCTCTTCAGTAGGCACTTTGCACATGGAGCCATCCTCAGGGAACTGTTTTACATATCTCTCCCTAGATCTCGTTCCCATTCCACAGGAAACACTACAGGGGGACCATGTAATCCAGTCAGACATCATGCAAGTGGAACCATCTAAAATACAGAGAACCATTTCAATTGCAGATATTGCCAGAATTGCTGATATATCTGTAGCTGCCCATTTCTGTGCAGCATTGCTTTGATGCTGCCTTTCACATTGTCCTGTCCTCTACTGCTTCCTTTACTCCTTTTCTTTGTACTTTTGTGTTCTTCATGCACTGACTCAGCTGAAATGGAGAACTGACCACAGACAAGGGTCAGCAGCTATCCCTCTCTTTGCCATAACTGAAGCCATACTACAGCAACCAACAGCCTTAAGAAATTTAAAGGAAGAGAAAACCCTACAAGGTGTTCTTCTCCTCCACATTTCACTCCTGGTTACCTTCATCACTGCAGCCTGGACCCATGCATGGCTGAAAATCTTGGGTATCTGGGCAGGGCACACTGAGGTCCAGCTGAGCTTTAAGCATTCTCTGCCTCATCCTCTTCCCCTTTTCACAGGTAGAAGAGCTGCAGGCTGACCATGGGGACCAGTTTGAATATATACAGGTCTCAGGGGTATCATCTAAAAAGTAAGGAAAGGCATTGCATGTTAAAAATAGTCTTCCATTTTCTCCCCTTTACTTGGCTGATGATTACTTTAGATTCTAATAGGATACGTTCTTTCCTTCTGCATTCTATCTTCTCCATTTTAGCCCAGAAGAAACAAGAATTACCAATTGCCAGCTTTCATTTTTAAAAAATAATTTTTGTCTGAATCCCAAAAGGCTTCTCTCTTTTATCACCTGTATTTTTATTGTCATCTTCTAGGTATCTATGCAATTTCTTTGCTTTATAAGGGAAGGCTAATAGTGGACAGCAGAAGAGGTGAAAACCTAAATCACTGTTTGACAACAAGTGGAATTTTTGCTTCTGAGTCAGTTTTGTTCCTTATGATAGGGGAGAATGAAACAAAATACAAATTAGTACTGCATGAACTAATTTAAAATGTACCTTCTTCTTTTTCCTCCGGTGCCAGATCTGCCACAATATCATCTATGTTATCGGGAACGATATTGCATTGCTCCCCCTGCAAAAACATCATTGTGGAGATTGAATACAGGAAACTCATACACGAATACAGAGAGAGGGGCTAAACCAGTATAGTGTGAGGCATTACTGCATCTGCAGCACCTTTTTCTCTTCAAATTCCTAGGCATATTTAAAGAAAATCCCCAATTAAGCAGATGCAATAATTACCAGAAGTAGAACTAATACCTTAAAACAGTTGTAGGTTTTTTCTGCCATTGGCTTTGTTGTGAGCAGCGTAAAGAGTGTAGATTTGGGGTGAAGGGGGAGGAAAGATTAATTTTCTGGTTTGTGGAGTGGTTTTTTGCACTCACTTGAGAATTTTACGTGTGTATTATACCTTGCGTGCAATTCTCTCGATGACAACTCTGGCTACCAGCTTGATAGATCCTCCTTCTGGATCGTAAAATGGACTTTGGGGATGATCTAAGCTTGTAAGTGGTCTGATCTTCTCCTGAGGCACTGTAGGTTTGTTAGGAGACTGCAATCAAAAAAGAAAAAAAATGTTAAAAAAGAAAATAATAATACAATTAGCCTGCAGAAATAAAAATTTCTCTGAGATGCTAAATTGCAAAATTCCTGTGTAAGATGAACTCAGTACATTCGTCCTTAATGGTAAGGCTTTTTAGTTTGATTTTTTTTTATTATTATTTTTTTGGTGTTGTTGGGTTTTGTTTTGCTTTGTCAGGAGGTCCTTTTCTAATAGTTCAGGATTCAGGCCTGAAAGCTGGGTTAACAATAAGATGCATGCCTTGTTGTCTGGTTAAATAACTACATTTATAAAAAAAAATAAATTATTCAATATGCCCCCAGAGGTGTGTTATAACTGGATAAATTCTTGTCATCTGACATGGGAATATGTGTCCTGTTTGAGGATGTGACTAATCTAGTCTCACTTCAGCTGTCTGTGCTGTCCTCACAGACACATACAGTGTAGGTACCTGTTACCTATGGACACCTAACCTGTTCAATTCACTTGACATAACTCGTTTGGTCAAAACCTGGACTTTAGCTGAGGATGATCTTCCCAGGGAGAGGTGGAGTCTCCCTCACTGGAGATATTCAAGAACCATGCATAATGCTGTGCAGTGTGCTTTGGGATGACCCTGCTTAAATAGGGAGGTTGGACCAGATGACTCAAGGTGGTTCCTTCCAACCTTACTCATTCGTGATTCTGTGTTAATAACATCCCAGGTGAATGTATTATTATGCCATTAATAATAATGCTTAAGGACTTCAGACAAAATGACCAACAGTAACTGTAGCTAACATCTGGTAAAATGACTTCTAATTCATTATAAGAAAAATTTTTGCTAGGGCAGTATGAAGTCACATAGGACATTACCATGGAGCTTTCATTCTTTAATGCTTTAAGGTAATATATTTGAATATATTGCAAATAGTCCCTGTACCTCATAGGTAACGCCACTGTCCGTGCCAGCATCCCAGGGGATTAAATCCTGAACGACTTTCTGGACCCAGCCACAGTCCTTGGTGCAGAGATCTTCAGCAGAGAGCCCCACATTCCAGTCGGGGCTGGGGCCGAGCATGGTAAGGAAGGACATCAGGTGCCGGTGGCGATCAACAGAGAACTCAGCAGAGGGAGCAGCTCTCCTGCAAATCCAGAGGATGAGTATTAAAAACTGCATCCAGCTTTGCTGCTACAGGGAATTCAGACTGGGAAACGCTGAACCCCAGCGTGACACTGTGCCCGGTTCATGGGGATGGAGGAGCAGGACAGGGAGAGGGCAGCTGGTCAGCACTCCTGAGTCTCAGTCTCCATAAGGCTTTGGCATCATTCAAGGGTTGCAGTTTAATGAGTGAAAGAGCAATACAATTGCTACAATGTAGCAATACAGAGCTGCAGCAGTGTGTTTATGTCTTACTGGTGTGGTAATAAAAACTCTGTCACAACACTTAAAAAAATTAGGACCAAAATATCAGAGAAATAACCTGAGGCCTTGATTGCTGGGGTATTTTTTACCCCTCATAAAAGATCACGTAAGTTCTAATGCCAAACCTTGGAAGTGCTACTGTGTGTGTATGTGTGTGTGTGTAAGGCACTCAATAACAGAGTTTTAGTGCTCATGTAAGTGAGAGATTAATGGCCATTGCCAGCCCTAGAGAGTTCAGCCAAGACTTCTGCAGCTTGCTGCCAGTGCATGTGAAAATGCCTCTATTCATCCAGCCTTTGTCAGCCATTCCCTCAGGAAGAAATCTGCTGAATCATGTAGTGCTCTGTGATGCTGATGAGCAACTGCCACATCCCTATGCACATGGAAATAAAATCAGGCCTGACTGGAGGCTTCTGTTCACAGAAGCTGGACTTCCTTTTGTGGCATTTTTCTCACGAGCAACAACAAATGCAGAATTATTTAAAACATAATTTTGGTAATTCTGCTGTAATAAATACTGGTCTGATGTCAGCCCAAGTTTTCTTCAGCTACGAAACTTGAGTAAATACAGAGTCAGGTCAAGGTGATGGGGGATTTTTTGTCTAACTTTGTGCCAAAACCCACTGTTTCAGAGCATCTAAAGACCACATTTATTTTAAATGTAAGGGGGTTTTACAGTGTTATTTATCTTTCCTTTTTTAGTTTGGTACATTATAATAATGCACACACATGCATAATAGTGTACACGCACTGTTCTACTGGAGTCATAAGGAGTTTATTCTTCCTATAAATCCTTGCATACCTGTAAAAATGCAGTATTTTATTTGTGTATTTTTTTCTGGCTTGAAGGATTCTCAGCACATTAGAAAAAAAAAGAACAACCCAAAGACAAGGATTTTGAGGAGCAAACGCAGTTTCAAATGTGAAATATCTAAAAGTTAGCGTGTGTAGTTCCCCTTTGAGAGGCAAGTTTCAGAAACAGGCATTTGCTAATGAGTAAAATGGCCACTTCTATTCCAAAGTTTTTAGAAGTTGTTTCTTACTGTGTAAATTATCTTACATAGAATTAAAGACTCTGAGCAGAAGACTAGCTAAGTATTTGATGTCATTAATCCTGCCTTTCCCAGAAAGGAATGCAAATGACTTTTTTTTTTCCATGAAACATAGAAGTCTGGTTTCAGTGTGCCTTTGTAAAGTAATAAAATAATGAATGATGATATCAACTTCACTCTGTGAATACAGTATCCTGCATATATTTGTCAAGTACATAGCAGTGAGTGGCCTTAAAAAGCCTGTTAACTGACTTCAAGTAACTAAAGGATTTACTGCATTATAAGGGTTTTTAAGAATTCCCTGTAGGATTTTTATATTTCAAACAGCACACAGCAACAGTCTAAGCAGTACACTGTAAAAATAACACAGAGATGTGTGTTTGTATACCTGACCTTTAGATGGAGAATACATCCAGTATGGATATTGCAGAACAGAGATGCAGGTCAGCAAGGATAGTGCGAAGAGAGGAAGACACATAGTGATGGAAAACTCTTGTCACCTGTTAGTCTTGTGATAGGCACATACAATTAAGGCTTTGAATGGTTTTTTAGGAGAATTAATATTATTCATCATACTAATATAAATTGTGTATTTAAATTATGAGAGTCTTTAAATTATAATTGTATCAATGTTGACACTGTGTGAAGGAACACTTTAGTAGAAGAAACTCTTTGCATATAAACTTTTGGATTTGTTAGATATCAGTAAACTTGAGCCTCCCACATTTTTCCAATTTCAGAGCACATTGCAAAAAATCACCTATCTTAGGCAGATAGGTAGTGTTATGGCCATTATACTGTATTTTTTCTCATCACAGTTTAACACATAAATGTGAAGATTAGTAGAGGACTAATGGGGGCATGTTCTCCTCTCTTCCTTTTGCCATTCCAGTGCAGACAGGTACCCAATACACTGCAGTGCAGCACAAAGTGCTAGGTTGGGCATTGTAAAAATCTTTATATGCAGTTTAAGAATAAACTATTTAAAATATTATATTTCGTATTTATAAATGTATATTTATATAAACATGAAACGGCATTGTTGCACTTGCTACTTTATTCTATTAACTAATTTCTGTGTGGATACTTCCATGCACTATGAATACACATTTGAACAACTGTTACATAGTGTTGCCCAATGTTCAACATTCTGAGTCCTTCTTGAGTTACTGTAATTAAGGAGAAATTGGCTGACCTAAGGCATCATCCATATCTAATTCTTGGGTGCAGGGATAGGCACTGACTGGGCTTAGACAATAGAGAACTCAGATGGGTTTTGTTTGGGTTATTTTTTTAATAATCTGACAAATTGCAACTATTTCCAGTATCCACATGAATGATGGATTTCTGAAGTTGGAAGGAATCTAAATCCTTCATGTGTACCTCAGCAACACATCTGGCCCAAGCATCCTAAGACTGCACTATGGAATTCCGTGAAGGAAACCAGGGTTAATATGTTCTGAGTACATCCTAAACCCAACTGTTTTCATTTCTGTTTTGCCAACTCACTGGACAAAATAGGAATGTGGATCATCTTCTTTCTCTCTTTAAAGGCTTTCAGATTTCAAGGAAGTGTTCTTCCATGACAGGTTAAGCATGTTTGGTAAAGCCCACAGGAAAGCCTGAAGTTTGTAACTGACTGATGTGAATTTGCACTAAAGAGACAAATAGTCCCCTTTTCTTTCCCCTGCACATATACATGCTACAAACCAAACAGGAGTTGCAAAGCAAATCCTAAACATTGGGTAAGTGCCAGATGACAACCCTGAGAGCCCTATAGGGCAGGGGAATCCTGCTTTCCTGGGCTGAAGCAGACAGTACTTTTCCACTGTGAGCCTGAGCAGCCTGCTGGCAATTCCTGTCACATAGCACAGAGTGAGGCAAAGTACTAGGCAGTGTCCTGCATCCTAATGTTTTCCATTCCCTTTATTTCTATTCTATTTTATTTTTCTTAGCTATAAGGATGTTGTATACTGAGCAGTGTAAGAAAATGATCTTTTTTTCTCCTCCGTTTATGTGTGTGTGTGTTTTGTCGTGTCTTGGGTTGTGGGATTTTGTTTAGGTTGTTTGTGGGTTTTTTCCCCTTTTTAAGGCTAAAAGAGCACAAACATGATTTTGCTTTGCAAGTTTTTTCCCTAAGTGACAATCTAGTTGCTATCACTACTGGGGGTGGGGGTTAAAAAAGCCTTTGACAAATCAACAGAAAACGCAGCTTGCTGCAAAACATGTTTTTGCATGTTGAATCAATATTGTTGTGTTCTGATGAGGTCCCTAGAAAAGGTAACAGAGCACACACAAGGAAGCTGGTTGTGTAGAGTTATGGGATAGAAATAGCAAAAATTACGTTTTGTAGAATAAAATTTTGTGGTTACTTTGGGGTTTTTTGCTCACATAGAAGTAAAACAAGCAGGAAAAGGCAGCCTGAGCATACAACCCATTTTTTTTCTAGGGAAAAAACAAATAAGACCATTTGTGGGGTTGAATTTGTACCAGTGGAATGAATGTGCATTTTGCTACAGGATACCATGTGTTCTGTATTCATATAAACAGACAATTTGCCACACCCATGGCATAAAGAATTTTCCAGCAACACAAAAGCTGATTATATAAGGACAAATTTGAACATGAAGAGCATTGGTATTTTCACTGCAAAGTTCTGTGTAGTGCAGAGACTCTCTTACTTGCTCCCCAGGCTGGTTACTAGAGATGATTTTTAGCTGTGGCAGCACAAATGCAAATAATTTTTTGAAATAAAATAAACCAATGTATTAGGTGCTTGTTTTGCAGCAGTGGAGGAAAAGCCAATGGTTCAAAACATCTTCAGAAACACTGAGTATGTGCAGTGCTTCATCACTATCCAATTTCTGACTTTGGTTACGGGGAAAAAAATAATGTGATTAAGTGGGCAATTAGAGAGAACAGGGGAGTGTAAAATACTAATTTTTATGATAGTCTTTTGAATTTAGATGTTAATTCAAGTAATCTTACATATTTTGTGCTGGGGAAAAAAAAAATCTGATATATACCATGGAGTGAGTGAATAACCATAGGGAACATAAAGTATTTTGAAATAGCTCTCCAGATTTTTTCACAGAGTTGTATTAAGGTATAATCATCCTAAACCCACTATTAGAGTCTGGGTATTAGATTCATTTGAGCATACCAGGATCTGATCTTGCTTGTGCTCAGGATAAAATAGTATCCTTTTCAGATGGGAAGCAAAATGTAGAAACAGCAGAGAAACCAGTCTAAGACTGATGATTGTTGGAGGTGTGCGGTATTTAAAAGCCGTGTGGACCCCGTTGCCACTGGTTTAGTATCAGTTCTAAATGGTGCTGCTGATGGGGAAACACCATATTTTTTTTAAACTAAGAGTTTAGCTGATTACATGACCACAAAAACTGAATATTTTTGGAAATACTAAATGAATTGTCTATTCTACCCCTCGTAAGCGCAGCATCCCTCTTTTTTAGAGGCTTACACAACTTTCCAAGATGAACATTCTTATTTACTCATATTTAGAACTTTTTGTTTTTGATACAAATAACTTTATGAGCATGGAAACACACTTCACACCCTTGAACTTCTAACTTTGCACCACCTACCTACCAGCAGCACCTACACAACATCTGTTTTGTTGAATAAACTTTGAAGCTAGTTCACTTTTCAGGATGTTATGACTTTAAAGAAGAGAAAGAAAGAAAATTAAGGTCTAAAATTGAATGGAAAATAGTCTCTTAGGAGTCTGAAACTAACAGAACAAATTAGGTAGCATATTTAGATGATGTATTATTAGGAAAACCACACATTAATTGATGGAAAAGAGTTAGTATCACTACATGGACAACAAAGTTTTTTGCACAGGTATCAACACCTGAAAGTAAACCCAGAACTATAGAGTTGCACAGAAAGAATCCTTCTTAAGTTCTGCTTAAATGCAGGGCAGGGAAGCACTTAAGCTAATGAATAATTTAAATATATACATGTCCCAAAAGAGCCAGGGGAAGAAAACCTATAATAACATGAACATTGAATCAATGAAATTTGAGTGACATCCATATAGAAAGTCGAAAAGCACTTTATTGCCAAGCTGTTTGTGTCTCAGTGCACCAAATCAAAGGAGGTGACAGTAAGAGATTGGTTATTTTATTTCATAATGAAAGAATGAAGAAAACCACAAAACTTCTTATATATTTAGGTTTTGGACTACAAAACGGCCTACATAACAATCTCTTACCTTGCTGTGTGTAAGCACTTAAAATGAGAATGTTGCCTAAAACCAGCTAAAAGGGGTGGGTATGTTATTGCATATGGAACTAAGGAATTATGTGATTGCCATTGTATTTAAACCAATCATCAGAGCAAATGTTGCTCTAAAATATCATTAATCTGAGGGGGTTTTTTAAGCATTACAAAAGGAAGGGACTTCATGCAGCGCATCTTTCAGACATTCCCATATTGTCATCTAAGCTTACCTGGACTGCTAGTCTAGGTAACAATGACATATTGTTCATTAAAATACCAGCTATTTGATTAAATCCCTTCAATCATCAATGGATATACCTTTTTTACACGATTATCAAATGTGATCAGGCTCTCTACACAAGCAAACAAACAAAAAAACACAGATATCTCATGTTAGGGTTGCAGTTTCTGAAACTGCTTATTTTTGTGTGTGTTTTTTGCAGGTTGTCACAAACCACTTAGGTGTGGTTATCCCACATGGTGCTGGCAACATTTGCTCCTGCTTAGAATAACTTTGTGTCACTTAGATCACTCACTGAGCATTCCCATGAATTTCTGAAACCATGTTTCAGGAATCACTAGACAGATTCAGGAAACTTGTCTTCTTTGCTTCCCAGGAGTTTTGGGGCTACAAGTTGTCTGCCTAAAGTAATTACAGATGTATTTACACAGGAAATCCTACAGGATGTTGTGAGAGCACGGTTGCTTTGTGTCTATCTCCTTTTTCAACCTGGCTGATCTGCAAACTATGACCCGTTAGTCCTGAGAAACAGCGGAGACAGATCAGTTCTTCAGCACGGCATAAGAACCATCACAGCCTTTCCTCTCCCGCTAACAATATCAGGTAAACAGCATAGATTTATTTATGAGAGTGTGTTAGCAATGAACTCTGATTTGCTATCATCAATTTAATTCATTCTGAATATCAGATTACAACAAATATCTCCTTTTAACAAAAAATACCATGACGCTATTCACTGTAATATCTCAAAAATGTAGATAGTCTTTCAAAATCCTTTCAAAAAGTTTAACATAGTATTGTCTGGCTTTTCAAAACCATCTAATTTGCAAATGTCATGAGATTTGAATTGCATTTTATGTTTCCCCAGTCCCAGTGTAATCTCTGAAGACATCCAACACCTTTATTAATACAATGCACATTCCAGTTTATTGAGCATCTCTATCCATCTGACATGCACATACCTTTTGGTACCTAGAGATGTGAATTAGAGAAAATGTTTAATTATCATTGAATTAATAAAAATGCAAAGGGCTAACAGTGGGAAATTTAAAATTTCACAAATAGGTCTCTGTTCACTTGAAATTTAAAGGGCAAATTGTTCCAGTTACTCGGTGAGTATTTACACAAGAATGAGGAGTCAGGATTAGTAAGTAGACATAGAATTGCATGAAAATAATGCTCACTTGATTACTCACAGAATTATAAAGGGAAATGATGTTGGCTCAAGGAAAGACAACAGATGGTTGGGAAATAATCATAAAACAGTAACTACCAATGGGAGGATCATGTACAGAAAACAAAAGCAAGGACAGAATGGGATGGGCAGGTTTGATTTAACTGGATGGCCATTAACTTCCGTGAACAATTAGCATAAAATTCTTGCAGTGATTATTCTCAGTTAAGTCTTTCCTGTGTTTTAATACTCAACTTTTTCCTTGCCTTGTGACATTTTAAGTGGAAAGTAAATGATGACAGAAAATGGAACTGCCATATGTGCTTGCTCTGACAAAAAATTATCCATAATTTTTTTTTCTTTTTCAACAAACACATATCTTCTTACTTAGGTTTGGTTTTTTTGGTTTTTTTTGAGATTGAATTATGAATGTCTTAATGTGGATGTCAGACCATCTGTCAGACAATGAAGTTTCACTAGGCCTCAATAATACACTTAAGACAATTCTTTTTTTTATCATAATAATACAGATTTGTGATTAGGGCTTTTTTTAGTCAACTTAATAAATGTATATAGTTATAAATGGTACTCAGGTAACATTAAAAAAGCATGTGAATGCATACTAAGAGAGGTAGAAGTTTGCAGCCTTGAGCTGCTAATATACAACTCAACAGTATTTGTCCTGTTGTCTGTGAAAAAATAGGAGACTGTATTATCTTCTCATTTAAATGAAGCTCTGTGGAGACATAAAAATAGTGTGAAATAACCATGTTGTAATGGCAGCACGTGTTGTTAGGTTTACTCAGTCTTGTTTCATTCCTGAAATATTAATACATATTAATAAAATTGTATTTCATATGATTAAAGCTTTTATCTTATATTAATTATTCAAATATATGCATGCATTTTGAGCTCAATCACACCTAATCTCAAATTTAGATGTATAACAAAAAATTGTAACAATGACAATTATTTTATATGGATTTTTTTAAAAAACATGTTTTGTTTGAGACTTACTTCAAGTAGAATTTTTGGTTTTGGTGAAACAAATATTTCTACTTCTTGGATAAAATTTAGAGCTTATACTTAAAGCGACCCTAAAACCACTAGATAATGTTTTCAATGTGAAACAATAAATTTACTGTTTAGATCCAAAATGATCTTATATGAACACTTTCATCTTGAAGTCAAAGCTTTTTAACAGAAGTGTTTTGATCAGGTCTGCTGACAGATAAACTGCTCATTCAACACAAATTCCTCCTGCATCCAGCTGTCAGGAGGTTCCTCACACATCTATGAACCTTCCAAAGTCACACAGGTGGGGATCACCTGAAGGATTAGGGTCTGTAACACAGGACAACAACAACGTGGGGGAAGGATATAGGACAGGAAATGTTCTGGCACAAAATACAGTTTAACCATTAGCCAAGTGAAGAGCTGGAGCACACAGAATTATTTCACAGCTCCAAAGAAACTTATGCATTTTTCTTCATGCTGTCACAAGTCACAGCCAACTGTTTCCCTCTGTTTTGTTTTTCTGTGTTGGATTGTCCTTCATGCATTACTATTTCTGATTAGGCTGGGGGTTAAAAGTCTATATTTGACAATATTCACTAGATGAATCCCCACTATCTATAAAATCATAAAAGGAGAAAATAGCTGAGCTAGACACACAGTCGTGTTGCCATAGAAACAAGAGACTCTGTCTGGTCTTCTCATTCCTGTCATTTTGTACACAAAATCTGCAAACTTTGAAAATGTTTTCTAGTACTATGCTGTCATTTTGTGGAAGGAAACTTCATTTACATCTAGACTGACAGATATTGGCTTTTACCCCTTTTAGGATAGACAGCACAATGTGACAGTGGGAGATAACAAAAGAGATAAGGATTCATGGGCGGGAAAAACTCTCCAGAGATTTACAGAAATAAAGAGTAAAGATGCATGCTGCAGTGGCACTATTGAAATAAAATGTTGCCATACAAGAATCAAAATGGCCACTTTATATGGCCCCCACATATTTGGGGGGGGTGGAAACAACAGAAATCTCTGCAGGCTATTATCATGCTCCATTTCTGGGATCCATGTTATCAAACAAGTCAATATAACTTTTAATTATAAGGCTCAAATAGTACATCCACGTTCATAAAAGATTACATTTAAAAAGCACAGAGTTACTAGAACATTGTATTTTCATTTTTCCTTAGTGTATCTCTTTGCAGTAGTAGGTACCATAGAATACCTAGAAAGTTCTGCAAGAATTAATTGTTACTTCCACAGCTTATGACTAACTAGATCTTTTGAAAGTCTAGCCTCAGAAATATTATGTATTAAAAATTACACTCATTTTCCCTTTTCAGCAGTTGACCATGAAACCTGATTTTTTTACAAAGTATTTTCATCATCTTCACATAACACTCTGCTATAACATACAGCTATGACAAGAGATCTCATCCAAAAAATTGAGTCCATAAATCTGAACAAGATATTTACTTTAATTGAAGTGCTTTCCTTTCTCCTACAAATAATGTATTTTGCCTCTGAGAACTGGCTTCTTTTGGCCTTTGTTATATTTCTTGAGAATGCTTTTATTACAAAGACGATAATTTCTAAGAAAATCAGTTTGGGTTTGAACATTTCTTAGTTTTAGGACTTCAAGATAATATTTTTACTTGTAATTTAATGTAAGGAAAATAACATGTATTATTGAATCCCTAAAGAATGAACATTTCACATTTACATGTCTATGTGTTATATAAATTCATGTCCTGATTACATCTTGCAAGAGTAAAACTGCCAGCCATTATATAGTATGCAAATGCCAATTCACATGTGCTGCTTTCCTCCACTTCTTCCTGCAGTTCCACCAAAACAGCTCACTTTTAACTATCAAAAATGCTTTTGCCTTCCAAAAAAGCTTCAATCCAAAAAATGGTTCCCTCATCAGCCTGAACTCTGCATTCTGATTTTGTTCTCACTGCATTTCACTGGCATCCACTATGGCTTCTGCAAAATTATTGTTCATCCATTTATGCTCTACATGGCATCTCTGATAAGGTCAGTTTCTGAAGAAATAATGAGCTACTAGATGTTACCAAGCAGTCACAGGAATACTGAGACCTCTGTACATTCATTAAACTTGGTCAGATACGGATGAGTTTTTTCAACTCATTGATCGCCAAGTCATTTTTTCCCAAGGATGGCAACACAAGACCTCAATCAATAAGCAGCTATTATAGCACTAAAAACATAAGTAAAACATTGTATTTTCCTCAAACTTAGCACAGAAAATTGAAATTTTCATACTCAGCGTGCAGAGAAATTAAACCAATTGAAAACAAGTTATTGTAATCAGTATCCTACAAGGTGAACTATAAGTGATACATAACATTTCCCACATTTCGCACTTGTTAGATAAATTAGTCCATCGGTCAAATTCACTCAGACAAGAAAATGATTGAACATGTTATTTCTCTGTGTTCAAGCAATCCTGAAATCACTTTCTACTATTCTGTGACAGCAATGAATTGTAAGGTGCAATGACACTGCACAGCATCCTGTCTGAGGGCAGAGGGACAAGTATCTCTGGGTGTTTTAGGTGAGATGCACTTGTGAGGTGAATTTCCCTTTGTGACCTGATTTCTTTCTGACTAATCTACCCTGGAACTTTTCCTCTGCTTTCCCGCTGCCACATTCCATGTGACCTGAGTGGTGGCTGCCCAAAGCAATCTCCCATCCCCAAAATTTGCCACCTCCTGAGCACTGTTTCACATTCCAAATCTGCTCCTGCCGCAGCGTGTTTCTTGCAGATGCAGATAGCTCAGGTGGCTGTTCATTATGGACACTGCTCATGGTTGTAAATACATACACTGTAGAGATTGTAATGCTTTCACCATAGAAATAAAGCAGGGGTTTAAGTTTAGACAAGACACACCTCACACAAAATCTTTTTAAAATATTTCCAGAGCACCAATTTAAGGGAAAATATGGGTCATATAATACAACATTACAACTTTTATTCTTATAAAAGCGTGAATGTACTTGGCGAGAGTCATTCAGGGAATTTAAAAAATACTTTCATGTATCTCAAAATTTAAATCAACTCATCTGTCAAGACAAAAACACATCATAATTCTTAAGCAAAAAATTAGTATTTTCTTTTTTGATATCATAAATCCAGTGAGATGTCAAATGTAACCACATTTCACTCATCCCACTTCATTACAATGGCAAGTCACTGAGAATGAATTTGTAACTCAAGCAGTTCATCAGCCTATTCCTTGTTTCAATCCTTCATGCTTTAGCTGCCAGCAATTTTATATCCTTTTATTTTCAGCCGGTCATGAGGACTTGTTATCAATGAGATGGGCTTGTACAAACTTAATTAATTTTTTTTGCTGGAAGTTTTATTTTCTGGGTACAGCTGCTATTGATTGAAACGATGTTATTGGGAAATCAGTGTCACAGCAAAGCTGCTGTTACAGCAGGAATGACAAGTTTGGGTTTTATGGCTGACTTCCCAACCACGTGCTAACCAAGTCATGGTCACACTGCTGTGGTCACGGATCTGTTGCTATTGCAAGCTATTAGCTGCACTTAACAACATAAGCAATTTTGGACCCCAAGAATCCCTAAAATGGTCATTAAAATTTGCTTCAGGCAAAATTAGGCAGTTGGGCACTGTCTTAGCGTTGTAGTTACATTTGAGTTTAGTTTAAAATCAGTTATTCTTTTTGAACTGTTCATTCTGTCCACTTTGCTGTATGGAGAGAGGCTGCTGCTCTTATAACAAGAGTTAACACCACTCACTTTTTTTTTTTATTGAAAGGAAACTAAAGGTAATTCAACCACAGGCATGTCCTAATGTGTTCAAAGGGTTCAATCCAGCTATGGAAAGATCAATCAACTTAAAAGGTAAGAAAATGCACAAACTTTACTATTTTAAAAGTACAGAGGAAGTGGAAGATGGATGAATGCAGCACTCAATTAGGAGAAAATGTCAAACAAGTATGCAAGAGAAATGAGCATTATAAGGAATATAAGAAGTAGAAATAAATAATAAGCTTCCTTATTTCTATATAACCTCCTGCTGACTCTTAGTCACACAAGGAAAAAACATACATTCATGATTTATTTTTCAAATCATTAGGTGGAACAGTGTTTATAAGCAATTTGTAGAACCAAATATTCATGATATCCAGTGCACAGATGATTAAAGGACTATGATATGAGCTTTTCTTACCACTTTGGAGAAAATAACAAATAAAATTTATACAATGCCCATTACAGCTGGTTAATTGCAGTTCACTGCATATTTTGCCTTTCTGAATGCCATTTAAACCCAAACACAAGTGTATGTGTTCAAATGTGTTTGGTTTTGTTTTTTTTAAGTTCTCAGAACTTGGCTAATTGAGTAACTGAATAATTTATTAATTTCTAATGTAAATTTTTATAAATTACATTCTGATGCCAATATCAGTTACTTAACAGGTAGATATTTATTTATTGTGTGGCATCCAGGAAATAATTTCAGCACTCTTAATGGGACAGCACAAGAGTTACATCAACTAAAAATGAGCATCCACTCTCAGGTTTTGCTCCCCTAGACCGTGCAAAACTCAATGTTTCTGACTTCATAATATTTAAACAGAAATTATGGCACAATTTCATTTCTTATCAAATATTTCAAGTGGATGAATAGGAAGTGGAATGATTAAAGAAAATTAGTAGGCATTTTTCAATGAATTTAAGTTTGCAAGCTATGAGGAATTCGGTGTGGTACTTGTGAATAATTCTATCAGCCCTCAATAAGATGCTCTAGGAAGGCTAATTCACAGAATTAATGTAGGCATTGTCAGGTCTCTAGTCTCCCGGGCTCTGGGTATTTCATTATTTTTTATCTCTGTTATCAAAGCTGAAAGGTGCATTGATTTGAGTATTCACCTCTCAATGCTGATTAAAATTTAGTAGAGAACAGCATTTGGCACTGTCATTGGGATTCGGAGTGAGACACAGCAAACATCTGGCTCCAGAGGGAAACAGAAGGAGGATTTCTGTTTGGGTTTGGTGTGTTGATGTGTTCCTACCGAGCCAGCAAGTTAGTGAGACACTCCAAAGGCAGGTAGCACAACCAGCCACTGATTTTTAGTATAGCCTATAAATATTTTTTAATATAAGTCTTATTAAAAGAGAAGTGCCAGCTTTAGTTGTGGCTGGTGTGCAAGTACATTTTATCCTCATATGCCATTTAGAAAGAAATAGATCATTCACACAGATGAACAGGTAAGTTAATTTCTCAAATCCTGCAGAAAGACAGGTATACAGAATAATTAAATAAATCTTAAAAAAAAAAAAAAGAAAGATTAATTCTAGCAGGTTTTCAGAAAATCTTAAAAATATTCTTCAATAAAATATTTATTTTATAGGACAACACCAAAAGAAATATCTACTTGAAACATTAATTCCAAGGAACTACTCCATTTATTATGCAAATGTTGTAATTTTGTCCTATTTCTGGGACAGAGAAATTAAGCAAGTAATGGAAAATCAATTTCAACTAGATATAACTAAATTTTACTTTAAAGTGGTTGAACAGAAGCTTTGGGGATTTGAAGTTGAATTCAGTAAATAACATTCAAAAAAGGAGGTAAATCCAAGTGTTTTCTTTTCAAAACTACCTAATTCATTCATTCTATTTTACTCATTCCACACATACCCCCTCACCATCTTACAAAGTGGTTGTTAATTCACTGTTTGCCAAACATTTTCTCCTTCAGAAAACTTCTGTCTCTCTTCCCTCCTCTTAAGGGGAAAATCCTAGCAATTTCTGTCTTTCTATGGCTAATAAATATTCAATTACTCATGCAAAATGGCAAGGCTTGAGCTAGAAGAATGTTCTGTGTGATAGTGGATGCTGGCTTGAGTTTTACATTCAGAGGTGGGTGTTACCAGGGGAAAGGAGAATCAAAGCCAGACAGTTCAAGTCCATGGGGTGATAACCTTTATTTTGCTGCTTATATGGATGCATGGTTGACTTAAAAAGTTATACTTGAAGATCAGGTCCTTACTGATAAAACAGGCAGGGCAACAACTAAATTATGGAAGTTGATAGGGTTTAGTTGCAATCTGTTGCCTAATAGAGGCCCCATTCCCGACATGAAAATATACTGAGCTTTGGGAACACCGAAAGTTGGTTGTATTTTTATGCATTTAGTAATGCTACTAATAGCTATTTAAGTGTGTAAACACTTCAGGAAATAATGGTTTGTGAATTAGGTGTTTACAACAAATAGTGCTAAATGCCTTCCCATTTTCTTCTGTAAATTAGCATCTCTCCGAAGCTCACAAAAGTTGCAACATGGGAGATCAACAGAGAGGTTCAGTGACACATCATGTTTACATGGAAAATGTTTATGTTCAGCTCTCTGCCATCTAATGGAACTGATTAGGTAATATCAGTAATATCAACATAGGCACAAATTGTTATTAAAGCTCTTCACTGCTGAAGACTTCTTTTAAGTATTTAACTGTATATGTAATCTTGGGTATTTTTACACAGGGATATCTATCATCAGGGAGACAACACCACATTAAGGCTGTGTGAGACAATAAATTGAGATGTTTAACAGTGAAGAATAAGATGAGGAGAAGGAGTTATTTTATTGCATTTCAGAAGACAGAGAAGAGTTCTATTTCTGACTTTGGAGGTTCTCCATCTAACAGCATCTAAGTAATTGCTCACTGATCTAATGTGGAGGCACTTTTTAAGGAAGAGAAGTTCTGTGGGCACAAGAATAGCAGCAAGGTACAGTAAAGTGAAAAAAAACCCAACCCCAAAACGCAAAAGTTAAAAATATAAGTAAAATAAACCAAGAAACAAACAAACACTGAAGCCGCAGATGGAGCTTGGCTTTCAATTCCCAAATGCTGTAATGAAAACCTATTGATCATAGCAACTCCACTGCAGGATCAAAACCTATAACAAACATTCTTTTGCCTGAATTGTGACAGAATAATTCTGGAAGATTGAAAGACCTTTCATTCAAGAATAAAGGAAGGAAAATTCAAGAAAGTATGTCAGCATTTTTCCCTCCAGCTAGTATGATTTGTCAACTCAATCTTAGTTTGGATCAGTTTGGTGTTCCCTGTCACCTCCCCACAGAATACACCCTGTTTGATTTCTGGAACAGCATGCCTTGTTGCCCAGTTTAGTCACATTAGTTATCTCAGTGCTAAAAACCTAAGCTTTTAATGTCAAGTACTCTCACCATGCCATTTACCCAGATAAAATTGAAATATTTTGTCTGTAGGTTGATCCACTAAATTTAAAATTATTTTTTAAAAAAAACACGAAAACCCCCCAAAAATTAATCATTAAAAAACACATTATGTGCTTATTAATAATTGCAATCATACTGCAGGAAGCCCCTATCCAAACATATTTGTTCTTCTAGGTAGGACTGCAGATTGAAACTCTGGCAGGATAGAAATTGGAAATAGGCATCTCCTTTGTGCAGAGAAGTGAGGTCTTGCCATTTTTTTAGAATCTGAAAGGTTTAACAGAAGTTAAAGCTACTTTGTTTTGGGGTTTGTTGTTTTGTTTTGGTTTTTTTCCGAATAAATATCACCTTTTTATGTACCAGGAAAAGACAGGATAAGCAGATAAAAATACGGGGAAACTCATGCTATCTCTACTGGTATTTAATAATTTATAAGGTCTGAGCATTTAATAATGGGATACATGACATACTGGAAAATTATTTCCATCCTGTATCTGATCCATGTTTGTATTTATCAGTGTTATGCTATACATGTCCATGGAAAGCTGTATTCCACAGGGGGGATGCCTGCTTCCCTGGTTTACAGAAACAACAAATAGTGATTAGACACAAGAATTGTGATTCAAGTACTTCTCCCTTTGTGACTCAAGAGAGATGTCTAGATTTGAAATAAAAAGAATAACAATACAGCCAAAAATGGAAAAAAAAAATAAATAAAAAAAAGGGAATTTAAGGAAAATTTTGAAGATGTATTAGCTCCTGCTAATTTGATGCATACTAAATTCAAAAGTCTTTCCTTCTGTATCCCAAATTCTTCTGTCATGGCTTGATTATTTTACAGGTGCCAGATATGCAGATTTGCGTAGCAGTGTATTATCTTGTTTTGATGTATTTTATCCTCCATACTGCCAAAGGCCAATGATTTGCAGCTGAGTATGAAAATAAAACTTGATTCTGCCTGAAACATGGCTGTGAGGAAGGGAGCAATGAGGTGTGCTCTTGTTTATACAAGTAAGATAAGAAAAACTGCTTTGATTTGACAGTGTGCTGTATACTGATACCAGTGTGCTCAAGGAAGAATGCATTCCCTGAGAGTACTTTAAAGTCAGAATTTCAGACACCCAGCTTGGTAATACAGATATAACCAACAGCAGAATGCTTTATTACTTGGTCTGGCACTCGTCCTTCTCATGCTACCAATATTCTCCCTCAGCTGGGCAACCATAAAAGTAGTTCACAAAGATCACCCAAAGCTGTCTCGTCCTACATGTGGGAACTCAGGAGAGTTTTCTGCATACTGGAGCCCTGGATAAGAAACCGAATGAAGGATAATGAAGATGAGTGATAGGAAGAATAATAATAATGGAAAAAAGTGACAAAGAACACATATGGGGACTGAGGAGAGGAATGATAAAAAGCAGACAGTGACATATGGCAGGATACATTTTCCACACCAACAGTCGTAGTGGGGGATGACAATATGCTAAAGTGTTATTAGCCTTAATTGTGATTAACAGAAAGTATTTTGGAAAATTACTTACTGTCATTGTTTCCTTCCCTGCTTAGGGCTGGCAACTTGTTTAGGCCCCTACTGTAATTTCTTTTATCTGACTCTTATCTGAAGCTAAAGAACTCTCCCTGAGGAGGCACTTTGTGCCCACTGGATCTCCACTTCTTCTCCATCAGCAGAAAAAAAGCTCTGAATTATATTTCCCTCCTTATCTCTGGTGTCATGAACCCAAGAGTTTTGACATGGTCAGATTTAGATACACACTTACACACTTCATGCCCCCAATCTATACAAGGGCTTGAAAATGTACTAAATGAGATGTGACTGGCCTCAGGAGTCACAACCCTATTGACCAGCATCGAGCAGGGAGAAGAAAAGCCATTTAAGTCTGTGATGAATCAGTGAGAGGTGCCCAGGCAAGATCATTCTCTCACATGTTATTATGGGCAACCAGAGTGGAAACACAAGGGTTCACAACCAGAATTAAGAAGAATTAACATCTTTTTTTGTCTTCCTATAGCCTCTGTAAGGAGAGGAGGCGCTGCATCTCCCTGGATGTTTCGGAAAGATTCAGAGAAGCTGGCAGCCCCAGGGGCAGGAGGTGCTGCGTCTCCCTTGCTGTTTTGGAAATGTGGAGAGGAGCTGGCAGCCCCAGGGGGAGGCACAGTGCCTGTCCTGGCTGGCAATTCCTCTGAGCAGGCAGTGGGGCTTGTACCTGGGGCTGTGCTGAGCCTCAGGGTGTGCTTCTGTCTGATTTCTCTTGAGTTTCCCCTGAGAGGTTGGGCCTGATTGAGGTGGTGCCTCCAGTGAGCAAATACTGAGCCTGTAAGTCTCCCCTCCATGACAGTGTTTGTCACCACCTCTGTGAGTGTCCCTGCCCTCCAGCCCCACTGGCTCTGGGGTGTTATTCTCCGATACAATACTCACCAGGGTGACAGCCTGGTGTCCATGGTGCCTCATCCCACGTTCTCTACAACAGCAGCAATTAGATTAGTGCTCTTACAGCCCTCTCACAAGATTTGGTGGCAATTGTTCCTCTTCTCCTTCTGATTTTAAGTGCAATCACCATAAGTAACTTGATAATCTAACTTGGATAAGGTTGTCAATAACATTCATTATATGGTATCAGGAGGTAAACTTTGGCTGAATTTGCCAATTTTTGACACTTTGGATCTCCATAAATAAGTTAGTGCTATGCATTTTATAATTGTTGTGAAATACATTCGGGAAGGTTTTTATGCTCTGCTTATTATGACACATTGTAACACCACTTTGGCACCACTATCATACCATATTATACATTAGATATATAACCAATGATTATGCAAAGGAAGAATATTCATGACTTTTAGTCAATTCTTAATTAGTAAGATTGTTGTGCTATGCATAATAATAGACTCCTGAGGAGTCATTATCCAATACTTGCACAGATCTAATCTAAATTCCAAGAAGGACCATCCATTATAGCAAGTGAGAAATTAGCACCAGTTAATGGATATTGAAAATTTTCTCTTCTTGTGTGCTTGACCATATTTTTAAATGGAATTTCAGAGTACGACATCATGGTAATATATGATTAAAAAGTTGTATAAAAAGCCAAGAATCAAGCATTACCTGTAAAATGAAGGGTTAGGGGAACCCTTGAGGAGCATTTGAAAACAAAAATATAAAGATTTTTTGATGTTACTGAAAGGTAAGAATTGTCATATAGAAAAGGTAAGAATTGACTGGAAAAACATCTGGAGGATGTTGCAAGAGCATTTGCAGGCATGTCTGTAAAGAATATGTCTTAGAAAGTATCTGAAGTTGTTCACACTCAACTTTTTTGTGGACTTTCTCAATGGGTTTTTTTCCGCAGCATTATGATCAGGGGAAACATACTTTAATTAGCTTTGATCTTTGTGATATAACATATTCAAGATGAGGGATTGAGAGTCTGGAGCAGGACTTCATCTCTGTAAAAAAACTTCATCTCTCTTCATCTTCTGTAAAAAAAGTGCAAACCTGCTCTCCTGTCAATGCCAAATCCATCCAAGCACCCACAGGAGTTCCTAGTAGTATTGTTCACTTTAATACAGAAATATCATACATAAATGCTGCCTTATGAAAGTAACTGAAATTGGAAAGAAAAAATCCCTGGCTTGTTTCAGTCCGAGAAGTCATCAGAGCAGAACAGAGAAGTGGACAAAAGTTTCCATTTAACAAGAAAAAGTGTTAATTTTGAGTGAACAGAAAGAAGGCAGCAAGGGAAAAAAAAATGCTATCCACAGCCACAACAAGACAAACACTAGGAAATCTAAAGCCTGAAAATTTCAGTGGGATAAGACCATAAATAGAGATTGTCATTACTGTCACCTCTACTGACCACTTGCACGACACCTGTCAAAAAAAAGCCTAACCTGCAATTCCTGTGCAGAGCCTACAACTCTGTCTCAGGGTTAAAATATATTCAAGTGATGGAAAATCCTTCTCATGCTCAGGTAAGCTGCTCTGGAGGTTAGTCACAGTGGTAAAGTCTTTTCCCATCCCTTTAGTGAGAATTTCCTTTCATAAATTTCCTTAGCTTCCATGCTAGGAGGGATTTCATACTTTGGTCTTGTTTGTTTCCCCCTGCCTCCCCTAGATTAAAGAGGGTTCATCTATCAGAAATCTTTTCACTGTTTAATCTGTGCTCACCTCCTAACCTCTTTTTTTTTATTATTTTTTATTTTTTTTCAGAGAGGGAGGTGATAAAGTGAATAGCTTAAGTCCTAAGCTGCTTAAGAGTTTCTAAGCCCCTTAGGGTAGGGAATGTTTTCTGAAAACTGAACTCTCTTGCAGTTTTTGTTCTGACTACCCTCCAAATCTTCACATGCTTTCTGAAATACAGATGACAAAGGCAGGCACAGCATTTCACTAACTGCTTCCCTTATACTTTTTACAGGGGAAACGGGACTACCTGGTCTCTACAATCTTGCAGTAAACTAATTGACCTGCTTCTCCAAGGACTTAATTTGACTGTCAGCTAATCAGGTGACCCCTTCTACCAAGTTCTCACCTTTAGTCACTTCTTGTAGGTGTCACTCATTTGGGCTTGGATAATTAGTATGAACTTTGGGCCAAGTACAGATAAGTTACTCAAGAAACATCCCCCTGCCCTGATGCCTCCCCCACCTCCCTTGAAAAGCAACCAGTAAATTCAAGAATACCCTGAAAGAAGAGTTTTGTCCTCTGTTCTGCTGAGTGCCACAGAGCCCAGAGTTAGGACCCTGGGAAGGCAGTTTGCTGTCTCAGTTGGTGAAACAACCATGGCTATAGGACCATCAGGATCATGATGCTGTCATGGAACGTTTTAGAAAGGCATTTTGAAGAATTAGTCCTTTAAGAGTCTGTGGATGAGGATTTGCTGTATTGATACAAAGCATTGTCACAGTGTTTGAGACAGGATGCTAAGAAATAGGGCTCCTATGTGTAGAATAGTATGACATATATCTGATCAAGCATTGAATAAACATCATCACTTATTTGTAGAAGGCACAAACTCCACAGGATAGTCCTGCTGCAGCAGTAAGTGAACAAAAGCATGTAAAATTGAAGACAGGCTAAAGAGGAAAGAAAGAGAGAAGCAGCTGCTGGGAAGAAAACAAACAAACAAACAACCCCAAACTAAAAGCCAAAACAAATCCTCTCCATAACACCTCCCCCCCAAAAAACCCCAACAAAAATACAAACCAAACCAAACCAAACCAAAAAAACGAACCAACCAACCGAAAAACACCTCATTTCTCAATATTTTTAGATTATTTCTTTAGCAGAGTGAATGGTTACATTAGAGTGGCCCATTAGCCCACACACCACACAAGGCTATTGAGGCACACAGTTCCCCACTTACTTACACATTCAGAGGTTGCCAGGCCGGCCACTGTGCTTTGGCTTTGATGACGGTTAAAACCTCATCGCTCTGTTAAAAGAGGCAAAACAAGACAGTGATTGGGACAATTTTACAATGAGAGAGATCTGTCACACAGAAACAAACAAACAAACAAAAAAAAAACACACAAAACCACACCAAAACACATCTATGAGGCACTATATCAAACTGCACCTCCAGATTCTGACTGTGAGAAATATGCTCTGTCCTTTTTTTGTCAGACATTTGTCAGACCTTGGGCACAGTTTCTTTACCTTCTGCATGAACTGGAGTGAGCTTCAAACACCAGCAGCAGTTTGCAGACAGTGTTATTTTTGTATCATGAGCCAAGAGAAAGCTTTCACCAGGAATTCACCAGGTTAAAAAAAAAGAACAAACAAGGACAGAAAAGTTGCACTACAGATCCACAGACAAAGTTAGAGGCAGCTCCTCTAGCAATCTAACACACTCTCTGAGCATGTATGATATCTTATTTATCATTCTTATACATGTAAGGATGTAAAGAGTCCAAGGTAGATGTGTTGCAAACTCTTCCATTGATAGCATTTTCTCTTTGCTCTCCATTTATGCACGTGAAGTTCACAGTGTGGCAGAGCACAGTACAAAGATTATTTCATGAAGTCTGTTTGAATTCCTGCATCAGCAGTTTTAAACTTTAGATTGGTGCAGTAAACCCAGGACAAAGGCAGGAGACCGTTAACAAGGCTCTGATGCCCAAAAGACATCTATCACACTTTCTTAGAAGCATTTTGCCCATCTCCCCCAGGTATCCACCCCAGTAATTCGCCTGGAGGAACACAAAGTTCACAACTCACTCACATGATTTCTACTGTCTTTTAAAAATATTTCCCAATTAGACCAAGAAACCCACTTCATACATTACAAGTAATTGGCACTTCCAGCAGAGCTGACCTTTCAATTTAGTGATAACAGTGTCATTTCTTGCTTGATAGCAGTAGTTCTGACATCCCAGAGTAGTTCTAGTCCATACAAACCCCTCTTCAAAGGAAACAAATTTCACCACTGTCACTGTTTTCAGGCTCCCTCTTTTTCACCAAAGTAAGGGCATTACAGTGCTGATGGGCCCTCTCAGTGACACACAAGGTTTTTAAGTCTCAGCAATACTCATGTGACATGACCTCAGCCTTAAACCGAGTGGATGGATAAGACATTTCTTGGAAATCACTTATAAATGTACAGATGCTTGGCCAAAGCCTAGACTACATGAAGCATGCTGAGCTAAGACAGCTGAAAGTCTGACTCTACAAAGGCAAGTAAGTATAAAAATAGTTTCTCAAACTCCCATACTAGTGATACAGTTGGAATAAAGAGAATTTTGTGTTGAGAGGGAGCAATCAAACAGCAGGCAGCAGGGCTGTGCCAGCAGGCAGATCCACCGGGGCAGGCAGGCCCTGGGGAGCAGCAGAAGGTTGAGCCACCAGCACAACCCTCTCTCCCAGCCTGCCTGCTGGGCTGGGTGGAACCAGACATGAGATCCATGCAGGAAGGATGCATCACACACAGGTTCAGCTACAGCAACCTTTACATCCGTGCCTTCAAAAATAGAAGAGACAGTTTTGCACTCGAAGTGATTTAAAAAGAAACTGATTTCACGAAGGAAGTTAAAAGTCTGAAGTTGGAAGACATTACTTCTCTTTCTCTGGCAACAGAATTTGCCTTAATTTTTGATTTTCCTTGTTTCAAAATCCTAAAACTTTCCAGCTAGGCATATCTTCATTCACTTGCCTTGAGAACACATTTGCATTCAAAATTATTAACTGTGTATTTTACAACCCAACAAAAGTCTGTTATGAGCATAATGATTACGTTTATTAAAGTAATACACTGCTTATCTAATAGAAGGCAGTAATTATGTCACTAGCATCCAAACCACTCATTTCTGAAAGCATTTCAACACAAGTTATTCAAATTAAAAATGCATACCAAGAGTAGATGAACAATGACTAATAGATTAGCAGTAAGTGCAGAGAGAAGGAAATAAGGAACAGACCATGGTGCATTCAGACATCACTGAATTTTAAAGAAGGTGAAAATTCAGATGCAAGTGTTGAATTTGTGGGTACTTCCCAAACCAAAATGAAAAAATGCAGAATCCAGTGTTCTGTTGAGCCTGGAATGGAAATACATGTTCTTTTGTACTTAGAGCCCCTTGACAGCTATGTAGGATTAAGATACAACTTGAATTAAATCATTGCTATTCCAGACTGATATTCTAATTATGCACTTGTCTCTATCATGCAGATTTGCAATATTTATGTATTTTTTTTAAGTGTAACTCCTACACTGCTATCAGTGCCAGTGCATATTTACACACACTGGCAGACAGACAGATACATGAGTAGGTACTTTGTACAGTAAAGAGTTTTCCTTGGACAAGTGTTTACATCAAGAAGATGAAATCCTGGAAAACAACACAGGAAATTCATCCTTGGGTCTGCAGGGCTGTTGCCATGTGAGGTCTGGCTGCCAGGCTTGGCATCAGCCTGGGGATCCCAGCTCCACCTGCCACATGTGTTGTCACCAGCCTGTGTCTCCCCAACCTCCAGCAGGGATCAGGCTCAGGGAGTCCCCCCCCAAAACAGTGACCTACCTCTGCCTCCAGACTCTCCAGCTGACTTCCACGTTTTTGGGGGAACATGATAAACTTAAAGAGCCCAGACAAAAAGATGTTTTCCACTGCATGAGTTCAAAACCTCTTGAACAATCCATAGATAGAGAGCAACCTACAGAAAAGTTACAGTGCTGGGATTTCTGGCCAATCTCTTTAACTATCGTTATTGGCAGATGGTAGAAATTGAGAGGATATGAAATACCTGAAGAGAAACCCACAAATTAATAATATGTAACTAGTTGATGTAAACCAACTGCCCTGAATAACCCAAATGCACAGACTTTATAGTAGAGGCATAAAACACCACATACTTTTTATGAATTTTATTAACATTTTCTTAGTGCTTGCTGTCCTACATTTGTACCCATTTTTCTCTTCTTGTCATATTCCCAATGCTTTGTTTTGATTTTTGAAGTAAACAAACTCTCAAATTCACTTCAAAATATGGGAAAGAGAAGGAGGATGTTTCATTGTTGTATGTTGCAGGTTGTCTTGGGAGCAATGATTCACAAGTAATGAAAGTGTTACATTTTGAAAAAGAAAACTAAGATTGTTTACTAAATAATGGAGTGTTAAAATGTTACAACATCAGACAGAACAAGTTAAAGACAAGGGCACCAATGCTCTTGCTTGGAGCTGATGAAAATCCTTTAGGTCAAGTCTGATACACACCTCTTTCAACAATAAAACTGGGGGAAGATAAGGGGAAAAAAACTGTCTGTCAGCAGTTACAGAGACATATAAGAATAAAGTTGCTACCCTCATTCCTTTTCCCATTTAAGGGTGTTTCATCCTGGAGTACAAATCACAGAACTGACACTTGGGAATTTGCAACTGAGTTTTTTTGGCTCAGCTCCTTCTGGGCATATCGATATTGCAACCAGAGGCCAAGTAGGAGATGTTCCTGTAAGGGGAGTGAGGCTGTGTGCCCTGGCACACACAGTCCATACAGGCAGCTCCTCATGGGAGCCATGCTCTGCTCCCCAGCACCTCACCTGCATTGCAGTGCCTCCATCTGCTGTGAGAATGTGCTACCATGGATGCAGCACCTCTGCTACCCCTAGTTATTAAATCACTATATCTCTGGAGTCCTCATGGTAAATCCCCCTGAAAAGTGTGGCTAGACATAATCACCTGCAAAACTTGAATTGTAGAGCCTACTGAAGCTTCTTATCCAATTTCAGTACAATTCTGTGATTCCATTTTCCAGTTCAAATAGAATGGCTCCTTCTCTATACACTCAAAACTTGCTCAAAAAGACCAGTGGGGCCAAAGTAGTTTCTAGGTTGACTTCAATACAATTTGGATTTAGGCCTAAGTTAAAACACACAAAAATATCAAGCAACCATCCTTTTCTGCAGATCCACTTTCTACATTGGTGTTCAAGCTGGGGGTGGGTGGTTGACTCAATAGCTGTTCCCTGTGAAAGTGCTGTTCTCCAAAAAGTGCTAATAATGATTTTAAAATGTTGATAATGTCATTCTAATACCTACAGACTTACTAACATTCTGAAGTTGGTAAAAATTAATCATTTACTTTACATTCCTTTGTTCCTGCAATATACAAATGAATACTCATGCAGAATAAAGTAATTAAATGGCAACACGTGGAACTCCGTGGTATAAAACCACTGCTAGGTGAGGTTGTTCAACTGTGCACCTACAAAAGATTTAGAATGAAAGTGAGATTAGTAGGATCTGGAAAGCCACGTAAACTATTCCATGTGGTCCTTCTCCTTTTTGGTAAACGGCACCATTAGTATCTTTTCTATACTGGAAGTTATTTTTACAAGTTTTAATACTGTTTTTATTTTATGTGTGCCAAATAACATTAGAAAATACCATTGTGCAAACCACTTAGCACCTCGTAATAAGGAAATTATTCCATTCAGCTGAACAAATGACTCTGTATTATCTGACATCCAAATCACTGTCAGATCCAATGAACCATGGGAATCAAAAACACCTGGTTTGGGCCAGAGCTTAATTTCATTCATTTCATACTGCTGCTGCTTGGCATTCATTCCATTATTTTAGAGCTGAGAACATTTAATTCCTTCCACAACAGTCCTCATACTACCTGAATGCCTTTCTATCCACAGTGGACTCATTTTTACAAGTTTCTTGGAAAATAGAAAAAGCAACATTATCTTCAATTCACAGATGATGAATTGGATGTCTTCTTGAAACAAACTTACATATCTCAGTTTTAAGATAGCATCTCCCCTGCAGGATCATCCTTTCCCTCAAAAATAATTTGTTATTGAAGGAGAAAGAGATAAAGTGAGAATGAAAAAGTATAATGCACAGTATGTCTTATGTGGGGAACAAAATGCTATAAAAATTAGAATGATATAGTGCTTTGGAGGGATAGCTGGGTGCTCTTAAAATATGATCAGTCTTCTACGATCAGTATAAATAGACCTTATTCCAACTCCACTGTGGGCAGACACACAGAAATCACTTTAGGATGAGAAAAAAGTATTTTCAGTCTCCCTAAGACCTTCTTTAAGTCTTCAAAACCTCAAATTCTGGCTCCTTGTTGCTACATATGCTGTATAGTTATTGGTCTTATCACAGTCAGGTGTCAGGGGGAAACATTTAAGAGAATACAAATGCCTGTTTGCATGCTCTGAGCAGCCAGGACAGTCTGAAGACAGCACCACAGACAAGAGGGTGGGACAGCTGTTCCTCTTGGGGCCTGGTTCCTCACACACTGCTAAAAGGATGTGTCTGCTTGGGACTGGCCACATGAAGGTCCCTCCTGAAAGCAGACACCTTCCTTCTAAACTAGGCATGGTGACAGTGTTTGCTATAATGCTCAAACTACTGTTTGTACCTTTATATAGGTAAATTTCTGTGAGGAGGTTTATGTTTACAGCTGTCCCTGCTGCTGAGCAAAGGGTTATCTGAACTCTGGACTACAGTTTTCATTTAACAACCACTTAATATTAGAAAGATGTTACCAGGTAGAGATGGAAGGGACTGTAATTTTAAGTACATGTACTTAAATTCTGCTTAACCTATAAGTAAGCTGTACCTTCTTTAATGTCATAGGATTGTTATGATACAACAGCAGAGCCTTCAGTGGAAGCTGAGTTGCATGATATTCACTTATAAAGTTCACTGCAGCAATAGATGTGCCAGAAGGTACATTACAAGACCAGATAAAAAGGCACCATTTAACTCCAGTACAAATACCCACTTTCTTTCCAGGTTAAAAGAAAAATAAAACCTGATTTTATCTTCAAAGTAATGTCTAACACAAAATACATGGCTAACTAATGCTCCACACATAACAGATTTCCATGATTTCTCCAGGTTGATAAAATCTGTAGGCATCTTGCCCACCTCAGTTTTACAGGTGTATTTGAATGAAAAAGGGACACTGATGTGGGCACATTGCTGAAATTTGTACAAACTTCAAAAGAAAAATTAAGTAGCTGTCTTTTCAGTGATAATAAAACATTTCTGTGATAATAAAATATTTCTGTGATAAAAGCAGTTACAGAAAGCTTGACCTGCTCTGGAGTTCAACTTCATGTAAATATATGGATTTGCTTTATAGTAACTGTGAATGTTTGGTTAACTCCATTATCAATCAACCTGCTTTGAGTCTGTCCAGGTTTCTGAGGATTTCTTGTTTATGTGGAGCATGGCATAAGTTTCCCTTAGCTATTAGCATGCTCATTACCAAGAGATTTTGTGAGGTGGCAATACATCTATTTTTCTGCAGGTGTAGCCAAGAAGGCTACTGAAGTTGTCCTAAGACTGAGATGCAGTTCAACAGGAAGAGATTTCTTAATGAAAGTATGTGCAAAAGGTGGTTTTAACTAGTTCATAAAAAAAAAGAGAGCATTTTCTAAAAGGTTAAGCTTTTAGTCAGAAATTGCTTCATTTGGGAGTCATAAAAAGCCCATACTTAAAGGCAAAGACTTATTTTTGCCATGTGACAACAACTAAATTCTCTTTAAATCTATGATTAACTTAGGTTCAGGCAGATTATACTAAAGCCAGTAGCTCAAACTTGGAGTTATCATAAGCAAGAGCAAAAATGCATTTCAGTCTGTGGAATTATACCAGGATCATGTTTGCCTATTTTACTTTGACTTCTCTATGTTTATGACAACAAGTTTGTGGCAGCTGAGAAAACCACCTATATTATAAGATATATAAACATGCATGAATAGAATTCATTATTTGTCCATAGTACATACAAATTCAATATTTCCCTGTACAAATAGCCATTTCTTTAATTAAAAAGCCTTATTTATTTTCTTAAAAAAATAGGTAATTACATTTCAGAGAACATAAAATCTGTGCTTTTCAGTTCACCAAATATGAAAATCTGGGGGAATTTCCAGGCTTTTAATAGTAGCTAGTCAATTAGAAATCACAATCTGGGGCTTGAGATGGATAAAGAAATACTGCTGGGGTGCAACTGAATAAAACTGGAAGGAAAGCTGAGCGTTTAAATTCAGTCCTGAATTGTTTCTGCCTGAAAACCTCCCTGCTTAAGGAGAGCAAGTAACCCAGCACTTCAGAGAGTCCCAGCTTAACTGATGGGCTGTACAGGAAAGCTTTCCTGAATTGGACACTTAGAAATTTTGTATTCACTCCTACAAAGAAAATTCTCCCTCTTAAATCACAAGGCTGAGAATTTTTTCCCAAATGCAGATACTGTCCATCTTCTCCAGAAAATATGGAAATATGTGTTAAAGCTTCACCATTTCAGGATGGGGATTGCACAGACTATAGCTGAAAATGCATATTTAAAACAATCAAACAAACGTTTTAAGGGATTCATAGGAATGATTTTGTTTAAAAATTACTAGGATGGGATGTAAAAAGCAGCATGTTGATTGTTACTTTTAGTATATCATCCAAAAGCACTGATTCACTTTGCATGAACAACCTTCTGCATTACCTGTCCCACGGGGTTTTCTTTCAATGAAGTGTTTGTTTCAGGAGGTGAATGTAGGCTGAAATTAATAACAGAGCTGTTGCTAATGGCAACCCTGAAAATCATATGCGTTATTTTATTTCCATTAAGTTGCACTTACATAATCCAGCGTGTTCCCAATAAAGCAATAATTCATTTCTGTGTAGTAGAAAGCTTAGCAGTGTGTGTTAATGAGCCCTAGGTATGCTCTGAGTATCTGAGCTGTCATTTTCCGTGGCTGAGCAGAATCTTTAGGAAAAGGGTTCCCTTGGGAATCCAGTTTTTGATTGCGGGTTGATTTTCAACTGCACATTTTGCTTCATTCCCCATAGAACGCTTCGCTGTCTCTAGGACTATTGTAATATTTTGGGATCCTAAATTACTTTGCCAGAAACAAGGGCAAATCTTTTTGCTACATCTCAGAATCCCTACTTTTTAAAGTAGGAGATAAATCCAGATTTTGAAGCTTATCCTAAGTGATGTAACTCCCACCCTGTGCTTAATAGGTTTATCCAACACATATCATTCTGTCCTCTTTCTGTCTTAACTTTCCCAAACCCATCGATACTTTAGACTAAACTAGTTTTTAGACCTATGTGCTGTGAAACTACTGTTAAACTCTCAAATGATTGGAAGTAGTGAGCACAGCAGAAAAACACAGGTGAAAAAAAACCCCTCAAACGACAATCCAATGCACCAAGGCCTTCTGTGTGCAATAAAACAGCTGTATTCAACTGAGTGGCAACCTGCAAACAGCAGGACAGAAAACTGCATTCACTGGAGATAACAATAAAAGTGTTTTTAAAAACTAGGTTCACTCATCAGATTCATACTCAGGTAACTACAGCATTTTTTGCTCAGGCTCCTTGAAATAGTTTCAAAACAGTCAGGGATGAAAGCATTAGAGGGGCTCTTGGGCATGTTATGAATAAGTGAGTTTCAACTGCTTAAATATCAGCAGGAAACCTCAGGAGAAGGCTGGGGCTGCTCTGAGACACAGCCAAGGGAACGGGGACAGAACAGTTCTGTCATCTGGTAAATTCTGGCAGTGAGACTCCAGGTGTCACAATTATTCATTCTGCTGCCTTGCTCACACATTAGCCAAATGTAGTAGCCTGAACAGAGGAGAAATAATTATTTGGATAATAGCAAACGATTTTAAATAAGAACCAGCAAATTAGCTCGGGAGGTGAGCTTTCCTGACCCTTGACAGTGCTTTGACAAATCAATGTAGGGGGTTTTTTTCCATTCAGAATGTACAATATAAATATTCTAAATGTGCTTTAGCTGTTTTACAGAGGCAATCACAACAGCTTAATTTTCCTTCAGTAAAGATACTGTGTCTAAGCCACCCTTCACTATTCCTTCCCCCCCAAAAAAGCCCAAACCAAAACCACCAAAAAAACCCCAGCTTTGAGGATCCTACCATGAATTATATTTTCTGGAATACTCTGGAAAGGAGTATTCTTTTAGTGAAATCACTTTCACATCCTCTCCTCCCCACACACATGTTCAGTGCTGCCATGACAAACCGGTTGCTGCCATGGGGGCCGTTCCTCTGGCACTGTGTAGCCTCACAGTTTATGCTTTGACATTAACCTGTCTCAGAGTTTAATGATCAAAACACATGCATCCTGGATTTTTAATAAAGTCAGCTCGATCCCTGACAGGACTTAGGAGAGCAGGGTTTTAGGAAGAATGTCAGAGATTTCTCCTAGGAGTGATGTTGCCACTTTTCTCCATCAGGGCCTGCCTTTACCACCTCCTTTCCTTGCAACTGCCCTTCCTTGTTAAAAACAGCACTGTGTGACTTAAGACTGTCTACATAGTCCTCCACAGATAGCAGCTCCAGTCTGATATCCCTGATTCTGCCTGTGTACTTCAATTTTTCTGAGCTTTCCTTCTGCCCTCCTATAAGTCAGGGCAGATAAACAGACAAAGAGATGGACTGCACTGCCCACACTGTGAGCAGGATTGGATTTTTTGGGAGGTGGGGGTGGATAGCTTTTGTTTTTCTCTGACAAAGAACTCTCCTTGGTTGCACAGGAGGATTTCCCTGTGAGTAGGGATGCCTCTCAAGGTTACTCCTCGGGGTTCAGCATGTCCTATTGGGAATAAGAGCTCTGAAGCTTTGAAGTGTTAGCTATGTGTTATAAGGGATTGATTGAGCACATGCAATCCTTTAGACATAAACTGTTGACCAAGTCTCTGAGAAGGATTTTAGAATGCAAGAGGGTCTTTTCTGAACGTCATGACTCAGTGGGAGGGTCTTCCTGACAGTTTTGTCTGATCCCATCCTTTATATAGTGCAAGGTCCAGTGGACCTTGCCATCAAATCTTGTTAAACCACTCTCACATTTACCATTGAACTTCTTTTAATTCACTGTCTTATATAAATCAAGTATATTGTTGCTTCTCTCTTGTAAGAAGTGCATCTCCCCATCCACAATAACAGAGGCAAATCCAGAAACTGAGACTGACCTTGAGAAGTTTCCTTGCTCCTTCTTAGAAATTTACGGGATCTGAGCCTGGGTAATGTTCTCATCCATCTCTGAGGGCTTGCTCTTGTGCTCCAGCAGTTCGACAGCAGGGAAATAGTTCTATGTTGCCTGGTGGATTTTTTTGTTGTTGTTTTTGTTTTTTTGATTTGTTGGGTTTTTTTGGTTTGTTGTTTGTTTGTGGGGTTTTCTTTGGCAAGCTATCCAGAACTAACTGTTCTCTCAGATGAACTAACTGTTCTCAGGTCAGATGATGGTTATCTCCCTGCCTGTTGCCCACAACACTTGTTGCTTAAAGAGCTTCAAGTATCTTTAGATCAGGTAATATGGCTGTATTTTACATGTGCCACTGAGGAGAATTAATGTTAAAAGAGGAATTACATAATAATTACAGCTTTAAAATCAGTAGGAGCTGCTATTAGAGTGACATCTGCACTTGATATAATTAACAAACTAGGCAAGTTATTCCACTGTGGAAAGTACTGCTTGGATTGCTTACTAAGAAAAGTAAAAATAGAAGGGAAAACCAAGAATTAAACCCCACAATGATGCTTGTCATCCTAAAGGAATCAGAGATAAATGGGTGATGTTTTCTCTGTAACAAGACCCACATGAAAAAATGTACTTGTCTTAAGGAATGTCTCTAAAGTACTCTGGAAAAGTCATAGGACATCAAATTGCTGAGTGCAGCACTCATGCAGTTATTTTATTATCAGAATATTTCCAAATTAAAGAACACAGAGGCTTGCACTCTAAAAGAAGGTATTCACCATATTGCACTGTACTCACATGCCACAACGTTAATTCTAAAAATAAGCAAATAGTGAGAAACAATCACTGCAGTGACGTCAGGATGAATTTAAGTAATTTGATTTTAGCTGTAAGATACTGCTGACTGGTAGGGACCCACCTTAAGGCTGTGTACCTCAGTGTACTGCTAAAAATGTTTGTTGTGATGTATATTCTTTGCTATTTCACAAAGCTGTTTTGAAATTACATGTACACTGACCTAGTTATATGCTTATCTCTAAGGCTTATGTTCTGAATTCAGATTTAAATTTTAGAATTTCGCTGTTAGTCATGTTATCATGAAATGACACAGAGCATGATTATGTCATGAAACAGGCATTTTGATTATTCCATGACATGTTCGGTGCCAAAAAAAGCACGTTTCTTATTCCAGTAGTAAAACACATATTTCTGTTCTAATAATTTCATTTATATTCCTTTAGGTCACTAATAAACTCTCTTCTAGTAACTCTGTAATCAGGACTGTGCAGTATTAGAATTGTCCTCAGTCCTTTTAAACCAGGGATACCATGTACAGATATTTATTTTCCTTCATCCTTTCTTTTCTCTCCCTCAAGTCCTCTCTTATACCAGGCTCCTGCTGGGGGATTTCCCGAAGAACACTGAACAACAAACATCATTCTCCTCTTTATTTTTACAAAAGTAGCAGGACAGACCTGTCCCCACTGAAGTCCTAATTCCAGGTGTTAGGCCACTTTATTAAAATGCCTTGCTATGCCTTAAAATAAAATTAGGTTGTTTTCTTTTTATTAATCTCTAAAGAGATTAGAACTGCTCTGTTATTGCGGAGCAAACTTCCAAAGTGGTTAATAATTGGAGCAGCAAAGTATGGTAAATGCCACATCTCATTACCAAGCCAGTGCTTGGACTCTATTCACTGGAATAACTTTAAAGACACTCCATCCTTTGGCTAATCAGAATGGATGTTTTTAGCATTCATGAGTCTAATGAAAAAACATGCAAAATTCACGGGGTTGTTCCATCTTGTCTTCTCCTGACACTGCAATTGTACACTGAAATAAACTGATGGAAATGTTCTCTTACAACAGAATTGCTGAGCTGTTGCACCACAGTAACTACTGAGAGTCTATTAAATATGCAATTACTGTGGTATTCTCTCAAATCTGATGAGCTAATTAATAGCACTTTGTATTTTCATGGCACCTTGCCTCAAAGAATTTTAAAATGCCTTTATATAATAAAGTTCCAAATCTTTCCTGTAAATCTTTTGCACCATCATACCCAGAAACACCGAAGTAGACCAAACAAACCACTTACAGCTCAGAAAGTTTTTTTCCAAGCACCCTGACAAGGTGTTGTCTGTCTGACTGACAAGACTCCAACACTGACCTCAACACTATGATGATCCAACAGCAAGCCTTTCAAAAATAAGGCTGACAATCTATTGGCACTGGTCTTACCTGTAATTCCAAGGAAGTGACACCAGGTAACCCATAAGTAAAGGTGGGGACACCAAGCTTTGTCTACTGAATGACTTGTTGGTCGCCTTTCTGGAAACCAAAGTAGCTGCATACAAACATGACACCACCTACAATCTGGACTGTCAATTTGAATTTGTGGTTAAAATTGCGGTTAAAACTGTCTAAGGAAGAAAGATAAAAATTTTGAACAGTTCCTTTCCCCCAGTACCATCCACAAAGCTGGAGGCTTGCTCTATATCTCATCCTGTTCTGGAATCATTGTGTTATGATCTATGTTCAGGAAAAAAAAAAAAAAATCAACTATGAGAGAAAGTTCCTCCCAACTACAAATTCACCCTCATTCATCTCTACCTCAGGCAGAAATGAAGTGACCTTTTGCCACACCATCCAGTCTTGACAACTGAAATGTCAAAACTAAGTTTTCTGTACACGAACAGACTTTGTACTGTGCTATATGCTGTGCCAAAATCCAAACAGAAGTTCATAGCATTTCACAGGAGCTATGCAAATGAAATAAAAGGGAAAATACAACATGATCTAGAAAGAAAACACACAGCCAAGAAAAATGGAAATCCAGTCTCCAGTATGATCTATTCTGATGTTTAGGAACACATACAAAATCTTTTCAAAGCCTGGGAATTTAAATCCAGAAGTCTCTGCTGATGAACCATTCCTGCTGTCTTACATGGTCTTTCTCTTCCCCACCACCCAGCTAATTAATTAAACATAGCCAATGCTCAAACTTTAGAATTACTTGAAATTTTAAGCCCTATCTCTTCCTGTAAATTCTTCTCCCAGCAGATAAATATTTGTGAAAACTCTGGGAAGAAAACCCAGTTCTACTGAGCCAAGATTTAGTGCTCTGAACCACCCAGCTTCAATTTCTCCAAAATGTTCGGCTCATTTTAGAGATGAAAGCAAACTTCTTTCTCACTCAAAGATCTGAAAAGATCCCGATTGCTAACAGGCTTACAGCTTATCAATAATTCATTTTCTGAGTCAGAGTTGCTCTATACAACAGGCAAGAACATTTGAAAGGGCAGATATTATTCAGGAATTAGTTTAGTTCTGAAATAACTGAATTATACAAAACTTACGACTCTTTTTGAAGAAGGTGCTACTTGCTATAAGCATGGCCAGGTGAATCTGATTTTAACAATTTTAACAATTAAATGAGGAACTTTTTTCTTTCCACCTGTTTTACATGTTCTCCAGGTACAGGTATCTCTAAATGGCTCTGAATTCCTCTCTTCCTGATCAGGGGTACAGTTGCAATTGCATCATCCCTTCTCAAAGACTGTTCTCTTAATCACTATATCCCACATCTCCACAGGAACTTAAACCATTTACAGTTCTTTTTTTTTTTTTTTTTGTGCTTTCAGGTCCACATTTCTCCTGATTTGTTCTGCACAATTCTTCTACAATAAGTCATCCAGCATTATTGGTCCCATGTGGCTGCATGCCTTTCATTTTTGTGAACTAACATCCAACAATCTTATTGACTGCAGCTGCTTTTAAATACACTTCGGTGTCAGCAGTGATTTACTTTTTAATTATATTATTTTATTTCAGATGAGTGGTCCTATTGTTTTCTTAATAGCTACTTTAAAGGCAGTGCTCAAATAAATGAAACCTCAGCATCTGAGCAAGGAAAACAGTTCACAATTCCTTAACAAAAGAATTTCCTACAATAACATTCTTGATGAAAATATCACATTTCCCAAATCTTTTACATTTTAATGTGATGATAAAGGGGGTCATTTCCTTGAAGTATGTTCTAGCTGAGCATTCTTGGAAGATTCTTTTGCTAAAAAGACCAACAGGGACAGTACAAAGATAAGATTATTTCTGTCTCTCTTCCAAAAGCCTTAGAGACTGTTTTACCAGTTTTCTCTTTCAGCTGCAAAGACAAACTGTGAATCAAATGCTCACCAAAATTAAAGACTAGGGATTTGATCTTAGGGGAAGGTCCATTTCTGTCCTCTGATATATGTATGTCATTTGTCTGCAGGAGCACATTTATGCTGTTCCTGGGGAAATATTGAGCATACAGGTAAACTGGTGTTTCTCCAGGGAGAGATTATCATCAGTAAAAACAAAAACACCACAATCCATTGCAAACATGTACTCTCTGCAATGGAAATGTGAAACAAGAATACATTCCTGATTGTGGAAGCTACAAGTTTACCCACGTTCTATTGAGTTGATTTTAACAAATATTTCTTGAAAAAATATTCTGGAAATTCACTGTATATTGTTCCTTTCACACATGCATGAAATATCAGATACTAAAAATATTTATGTAATCTTATTAAACATCTGATGCACTTTCATTACATGGAAATGTTATGACCACTACTAATAAACTTGTCCACCAGTTTCATATCAGGTAATTGCTTTCAATTTCTACACTACTGGCCACTGTTAATCTGACTGAACAAAGAACAAGGTATCATGCATTTTTGTAACTTTTTTTTTTTTTTAAATAGGATATGCAGAATTGAAAAGTAACCAAATAGTATCTATGGCCACTATTTCTTCTGATTCTATGCACCTGCCCAAGCAACCTAGTGCAGTGCAAGGGTAACTTCATAGTGGGCTGATTATTTTTTTTCCAGCTACCTTAATCCTTCTAAAGGTCTTTTTCTGTTCCTCGTAGCAACCATCTTCAAAAGAACAGAGAGGAGGGGGAAAAGGGAAAGAGCAGATGTTTTAGGCTAATGAGCAAACAACAACAAAGTAGTTGATGTGAGGGTCTTGACATTACTTTGAGTCTGGGCCTTGTTTATTCAGTATTAGAAACGTGTTTGGTTGCTGAAAAATCATTTTCTGAGGAACAGTTTTCAGCCTTTGTCCTCCTCTGCCACTGAACTCTGAAGGAAGTGCCAGGAAGAAGCCAAAGTGGTAAACCCTGCAAGGTCACCCCAAGAAAGCATTAACCACCAGTGTCTCCACTTACTTGTTAGCCAGACACAACCCCAGCTAGAACTGAGCTGTGACAATCACCCCCTTACTCTTCCAGAGACGTTCAAACTGCAGGTGCCCTCCTGGTCTCCCCACAGTTCAGAACAGCAGTGGGCTGGTTTTAAGCATTTTCTGACCATTTTCAAAGGGCACACTTAGATTCTTCAGCCATGGACTGAAAGTAGAAAATGAGCCTCAGATAAATGCTAAACATGCAGTCCGTTTCATTTTGGGTCAAACCCCTTCCTTTCAGATATAAATATTTACCTGCTGGAACTGAAAGCTTGACAAGCGTTTCTGAGGATAGAATCTAACTTTTGTTATTAAAGACAAGAGGTCAGGCATTTGTTCCTAGTGCAGTCTCTTGCTAGTATTAGAGCAGAGAGCTCCTGAAGTATTCATTAGCTCTGCCTTGTTTGGTTTTTGCATGTTTGCTTACCTAGGCAAACAAGGGAAGATATATTTAGGAGCTCCATCATTCTGCAGCCCACAGAAGGCTTCATGAACACACAGTGCCAGCATTTCAAAATCTATACCACCTACATACCACTTAATTCCATTATCTTTACAACAACATTAGCTCTGATGTGTCACAGAAACCTCCAAGGCCCAGAAATGACTTATGAATTAATTATATGAAGCATAATCATTAAAAAAAATAAATTCAAACATCATGATTTCTCATTCTATTTCATTAAAATGATAGAGGGGAAAAAAAGACATTCAGCAAGTTTTCATGTCCACGTTCACAAATTTTTGTGCCAGAACAACATATTGAAGGTGAAAAAAAGAGGTTTGTGCATATTGCAGTGAATACAGAATTTCAGTTGCATGGATTTATGCTGGGCACCATAATATATGGTTCTATGAAGTTAGACAACCCCCCCCAACAAAATGTCATGGATTTTTTTTTGTTAGTAATGCCACAAAGATAAAGACAGGATCCAATTCCATGTTTGGAAAGTTCCTGTAGTATTTTGGGCTCCAAGCCTAATAAAATAAAATAGATGTGTTCAGCAGCTCAGGGTGTTTGCATCATTGGCCCTTTAGATGATGACATCATAGTCACTCACTTATTCCAAGTGCAAAGAACCACCTGGTTAGATGCATAAAATTGAGTTATATTTATAATTATCATGGGTAAAAGAACTATGACAAATTCCTGAGGATAGCATCCTTTTCTCCCTTTTATTATGCTTTATCTGTATGTTCTGAAAAGCTTCAAACATGATTTCACCTTGATTCATTTAAGGAGAAAAAGAAGAAAATCAAAACAAGATTCAGAGAAGTATTAAGGTTATTGCTGACATCTGTCTTGGAAAATTTAAAAAGTTTATGGAATAGTAGATTCATTTATCTTAAAAGGATACCTGTGAAATATAATGCTAAGGATTTCCATGAGGCAAAAAGAACCATTCTAGAAAGAGTTTGGTAAAAAGGAATAATGGTCTTCAGCCTCACAACTGGAGAGCCAGTTGCAGTGGGACAGGCTGTCACCTATTAGTTTAACTTCCAGACCTCACAGAAGACAAATAAATTCTCAGAAGAGACATCTAGTATGAATCACTGTTATATCTATTTAGAAATTTATGTTTGTTTAAATTTTAACATAAGGCCATACGAACACATCTTTGCTCTGTTGAGAAGCAAGAGACCTATCATGTTTGTAGAACTTCAAGTATTTATTGTGTTTTTCCAAAAACTTGGGGTTTTATTCCAGGCTGTGAAATTGAAATGCTTTACAAAGAATTCAGCCTTGGAAAAACCTAGTTCTTAAAATCACCACAAGCTATTGCTATTAATAAGGTGTGATTAAGAAAGCTCAAGCTCGTTAGCTTGCAATGCTGGAAGACGGGATTTTCCATTTTAGTAGGAGATAGCTTTTCTTAAAATAACTTCAGTGAAAATAATCAATTGCTTATTCATCTTTGAAGCATAATTTCTTCTGGAATACATTATAACCTGAGGAGTTATTGTTAAACAAAATGCCTGAAACAATTCCCTTACCCCATTCATCAGACTGATTTCCATCCAGCGCAGCAGGCAGCTGATGTCTGGGGGTCTGTAGAACAATCTCTTCTCAGCACTGTCAGCTGATCAATTGGCATGAAACTGGTTAACACCTTCTCCAGTCTTATCTTCCTATCCACACATTGCTGCTTGAACATCTGCCTGAGGGGTATTTTCTCTCATGGCAAGTAAAGGACTTATTCTTATCAATGTGTACAGGATTTGAGAGAACTAAAATTCAGTAAGAGCTAATTTAGTGTTTAAGTGTTTGACATTCCTTGGCTGTTTGGTAAGTAAGGGTCCAAGCACAATAAAGAATATAATATTGTTATTTGGTAAGAACTGTTCATTTATTCATTATATGCACATGTCTGTAGGCAAAGTTCTTGTCATAAAGTTCTTATTGTCTGATGAATGGAGAACTCTTGAATTACAGCTATTCTTGTGCAGGCTAATTTAAAATATAGTACTTCTAATACATTGCCTTGAAAAGAAAAGTACCATGCTAATAGCTTGAGAAATTGTTTTAGAAGAATCAGATCTCTGTTTATTGAAATAACAGAGTCCTAGCCATTAATAGTATTTAAAAGTTAGTATTACTGTTATAATTCTGCTATTTGATATGCCAAACATAAAATCAACTTTTCAATAACACATTTGAACTTGCAGTTAAAGTGCTGTAATTTCTTACATGCATTCAGCCAAAATACTATGTAGCATAAATATGCAATTTCATCACAGCAACTACAGCATGTGTGAGTGTTTTTATTGTATTGTTTGCATAAATAGGATTCTGAAACCTTCTGTTTACCATACATGGCAGTATTTTAAATAATAATAAATAGAAAATTATTGGCTTCTTTTCTACTATACTTCAAATAAGCATAGCACAAATGTCTTCATTCAAGTACTTGCCTTTATTTTTTGTAGTAAGTTTTTGTTACAGATTGGACTTTTATAAGCAATTCCTTCATTTGCCATGGGAGTGTGGAAAACAGAGTACTTGAAAACTAGTAGGTATGATTTTTTAAGAAATAATAATAAGATATTAATTCAATGAACCCACTGAACGAGTGAACATTGAGATGCTTCACTACTATAAAATATAAAGATGCAGCTTGTGCATATATACTCTTAAAATCTGCCAGTCCTAATCTAATTTCTAACATATCCTAAATTCACAAAAGCCACGGGACTGATAACTGATGGTTAAAAATAGGCTCTTATCTCTCTTGGTAGCACTTTTCTGGGATGACACTATAAAGCAGGAATGCCTGCTTCAGTGGGAAGATGCCACCAGTGATTCTACTTCATGATTGTCTGGAGCCGTCTATGGTTACTCAAGCTCAGACACCCCAGTGCTCCCAGTGAAGGGCAATGCTACTGACTGAGCTGTGGGAACATTGCAACAAAAAGGAAGACAAAGAAGAAATATTCATATGCAATTACAGTAATCAAATAAATTAGAACCAAAATTTAAAGTCAATATTCCAGTGCTTTAAGGCAGAGTAAGAGCAGAAGTTTCCAGGCCGCAGATCTCTCTCTATTCCTAAACAAAGACAATTGAAACGGGGTTATCCAGGAGGAGTGGACTTGACCTGGGAGGCTTGTATAAGCACAGTTATCAAAACAATAATTGTTAGATGAAATTAACCTTGATAAATTACACAACCCTGATGTGTGGAGCCTCATTTCAAGCAGTCATATTAGTAGTCCTTTCAGCTTTGAATATGTGCTGCAATGCAGAATAAAATGTGACTACTTGCTTTTTGTTACAGATACTTTCAATAGCATTAAAAATGCTATCCCTGTTACCTTGCCTCAGCTAATTAACATCCCAAAACATGATGAAAGCACACCAGTGTCAATTCACTAACAGGATGGTATTTGGTGGGTCTGTAGTGACCTGCTGTATGCCTGTTGCAAGAACAAGAGAGTCTTTTGTTAATGAACACATTCACATCCTAAGCACTAAAGTCACTACTTTATCCTGTAATACTGCAATGATTAACATTAATTAACTTTCCCACATGGTAGGAGAGAAATAATAATGCAACTTCATCTTCCTGTTTAAATATTATGCTGTCTACTTGTTCATGTGCAGCTTTAACGATTTTGTTACTCCCCTTTTCTCCCCATATGTTTTTAACATCCTGCTGGTTTTTTACTTGATAGCTGCCTAGGGCATGGATTATCTCTGTCTTACATGCCTATAAAAATATAACACATCTATGCCTAGAGGCACTGGTCAGGTCTTCAAGGCACTGCTGCAGCAGCAAAAATCAATAATACTTGGTATAGCGGAAATGAAAGAAGGTTATTATATGTGAAACCATTTAGGAATTAATGGCTTTGTATATGGCAACAGATTTCCTTCCTAATTCCCTTCCTTTGTCCTTGTTGATTGTCCAAGGGGATTTAAGCTGAGGGACAGGTGATGGTTTGTCTCTGTAGGATAAATTAGCTTGTGCAGGTCTCTTTGCTGCCACGGGCAGCCCAGTTTAAAGCTAGTTTGGGTATTTGTGCACTAGGCTGCGATCACAGAATGATGGGGCAGACAAACAGAGATAGATTTCCCTTCTCAGAACTCAGATTTGGGGGCTACTTAGTCCCTGACTATGTGGTTCAACTCCTGTGGTTTTGGAGTCACCTTAGGTCATTGCACACTGCCCACAGTGTGGCCAAAGCCACCAAGCCTTCAGAGGCTTATTCCCCCACATTCCTTACAGTTACATCAGTAGTACCCTGCGTGGTCAGAAGGATTTTCAGTCATCCATCAAAGCATCTGTTGTGCTGTTAAATACCAGAAACTGTGACTGGCAGAAAGGGTGAGTCATTTGCACAATAAACACAAGATTTTGCAATCTCATCTAAAGTCACAACCTCAGGCTGCTCTCAGGAGTAGTGTGCTCTCAGTCTTCTTATCCCAGAACCAAAAACACTGAGAGAAACAGGAGGAGAAGGAGAGGAGGGAGAACAAGAGTGCATTTTGATTAAGGCAATATGTTAAATTCATGCTAAGGCAATATGTTATATATTATCCTTTTGTTGGTGCAACCTGTTATTCCTTGTTGAGTGGTATTCATCGAAGAACACGAAATCAGTTCTGAAATGGCCAAGACACTGGGTAAATCAAGGGTTAATATCATTACAGCTGGACGACAATTTTTCAGTGAAACAACACTAGTTTACTGAGGTCAACAGACATTGAAGAAATACATATTTCTTTTGATCAATTCAAAATTTGGGCAGTTTTCTGCTGGAAGTACATTTGGTTTCCCATCCAGAAAACTTGGGAGCCTGGGATCTCATTTAATTTGCTCACAACTGCTGCTTAAAGGTCTGACAAATCCAGGAGGAGCACACTGCATATGTTTCTAATGGGGACTCAGCTTTTCACTCAAGCCATGACTTTTAGGATTTTTTGGCTCCCTGCCATGGAGTTGAAATGAGGCTGATTCTCCCTCCTGTAGCTCTGGGTTTCCAAGCTGCCTGTTGGCTGTGGCAGCTGCCCAGACGAGTGAGCTGGAGAATCGTGGGCTTCTTGCAGCACTGGGAGCCTTGCCTGAATTTAAGGCTCTTCTATTACCCCAGCCAAGTTTCTGAGAGTTGAAGACAGACATTACTGTCTCCCTTTTGGAAAACAAACATGCAAACAAAAACCCTCAACACAAAACAGCCCCACAGAACCAGAGAAAATATTCCAGTTCACTGGAAAAGCAAATATTGTGCTACTGAAGATCTGTGAACAGCTGATGTAGCTGTCTTAGGCTGCATGTTTATTTTAGGCCACTCTGAGTTCAGTCACTATTCCAACTGCCCATGGATGTCAGAGTGAGTCAGATTTCTTGACTGGATGAACTAAAATACTTGAGATGCTGGAAAAGCATCTTAAAATGCCTCACACATTTTACAAAATCATGTATGAGTACTTAGGAATGCCTCTCTTAAAAAAAACACTACTATGCCTCTATATTTCCATAGCCTGTTACTGTTGATTAGGAGATTAAAATGCAGAAAGAGATCTTATTAAACAGAAAAAGTAGTTCAGTTCCATCCTTAAGCAAATTAGCATCCTAAACTGGGTTTCTAAGTATACTTTAAAGAGAACCAGCTGTTATTAAGCCACTAGATATTTTGGCTTAAAAGGGACTAAAAAGTGGGGAATAGCCTCATTTAAACAGCATGCAAAAGAGATGTGGGAGGAAGGATTATTACCTACATTATGCACGACTGAAAAGTAAGCTCCAATTCTGTCTCCTTGTGCATCTTAAATCCCATTCTGTGGATAGACATTATCAGAAAAATGCACAAGAATGTGTGAGAATGGTATCCTCTGTGGGGTTTTTGAGAAGCATGTGGCTCTATCTTACATGAAGAGTACACTCTGCCAACAAACTCCCAAGCAAAATTTCATATGTCTGTATCTAAGTGATGCCAACGATATTTAAACAAAATTATTTGTATGGTCAGCACATGGAAGTCTAGCTGAAAATGTGGCCCTTAGGATATGGTTTAGTTAAATAAAAAGATGGATGCATTCTGCAGTTGGAAACAAAGATTTCCTATGAGTAAAAATCTTACTGAAAACAGTATTTCACAATTTTCATATTGGAAAAGTTCATACTGCATCCTCCTGCTATGAACAAATAAACCTGTTTTACCCTGTCAGCCCAGACACCGTGATTTATCACATTTAGATGCAAAATTATCTCGAGAGAAAAAATCAGGTTGAATGTTGAATAGAAAATGAGATTGATAGATCCTAACAAATGTGTGCATGCTTAAAGATGTGCTTTGTTGACAGTCTTTAAATATTCGGTTCCCTCATTTGACTCAAAATCACTCTGCTCTCTGAAGAAAGATAAAAATTGTAGCTTGCAACCCTTCTAGTCTGAGAATAAACTAACTGAACTTGATACTCCCTTATTCTGACCTTTTTTAAATCCACTGAAAATTCCCTTTGTCACAGCTGGTCATTCACTGAGTAACACAATACAACCTCCTCTTGCTTCTGCCCTGTGACTTATTAGGTTGTGCACTGCTCATGAAAATGAACATTGATTATTGCTATGCACTTTGCTTACAGACATGCTAAGCTTGTGATACTGTACCTATCATCCACGTGTATCCCAATTTGTAATGCTCCCCAGGGATTCAGGTAGGACGTGATGATAAACATCAGTGCTACTCGTACATGATGATATCCACAAATGAGACGTGTGTGCTTCGAGTGAACTGCCAATTAAAGCATTTTGGATGCTTTTCCCTTGGCAAGCAGCTATACTCAGTAACATGATTATAAACAGGTTTACACAGCCCTTAAAATTCTATTTTTCCCAGATGATGCAGTAGACATTAAAATACATTAGTGAGGAGCCATACATATAAACAAAATAAACCTCCCAATTAAAAAAAGTAGAAAAACAAACATAATAAAAAACCAATGGAGTAGAAAAAAATAAACCATCAGCCATATGCTGACTTAGAATATATCAGACTTATTGGCAGCTTCTGTGACTCTGCATGGTTCATTTGACCACAATGCAGTGGAGAGACATTTAGGCTGCCAGCCTGAGCCCTGGTAGATGTGAGACTGTAAGACTGCAAGACTGCAAATATCCCCCAAAGTCCCTTTTACCACATTTATTCTCATTTTTTTGTGTGAAATGCTCTTTGCCTGCACATTCAGAACTATAACAAAACACTAAAAGAGTAGTAAGGTTTTGAGGCTGATTTGAATTTTGTTCAACCCAAATTAGGTTTCATGGTGGGGTTTTTTTTAGGTTATTTTGGTAACTTCTTTATTTATGGGCATTTCTCTTCAGAATTGCCAGTGACCCCAAATCTCAGTTATTGCTAGGTTTAAATGCATTTGTCACTCAAGCAGAGTGCTGATTGTTTTAGTGTTTAATATTTTGTTACATTATGTTGCATTATACTTTTATAATACACACCTTATTCAAAAAGACTACAATGAACTAAAGCTCCTTTTCAACAATGAAAGAACTGAAATAAGACGCTGTGCATCAATACTGGACTGAGATATCACTCACACACAACACTTTGCAAAAAGCTTATAAATCAAAGTGATGACAAAAAATTCATAGGCTTTGCAGAAAGCTGACTGATGGGAGAAGTTTCCCCTTTATTCTGCTCTGCAGGTGACACCATGTTATTTGCTAAAATCCAGGGATTGCTATAGTCTCATAAGCCCCCACATGGCTCTTTCTGTCCTAAGGATGCCAGAGCTCCTCAAGCAACTTCAAGAAGAGAACAGGTTTGACAGTTTTTGCCTGGAGTTATTGCTTATTTCTCAGGTCTTTGTCAGTAACAGCTTCCAATAATTCACCTCAGAGACACTGAATAGATGAGGTAATTGGGTTTGGGGACTTTGATGGCTTTTTTTTTTCTATTTTCAGTTGTACTGACCATTAGAGTATATTCCAGCTACAAGGAGCAGATGGGTAGAGGCTCATTTTTGCTTCGTGTGATAACATACCAGGGGAGCACAAAGCTTCTATCCGCTTTCCCATGAACACAGCTATTTGCAGGTGAAAGAACTTTTTAAAGGACGTGTTCTCGAATCAGCAACTGAATATTTCTATAATGTCCATTAGAAAAAACAAACAAACAAACAAAACAACAACAACAAAAACAAATCAAAAAAATCTCTCTTCTCCACAGTATTATTTTCGAAAGTGCCCTCCCTGGTTCCTTACACCAGAGGAGGACACAAATTTGTTTGAAATAACTTACAGATATAAACTCTGCTCATGTGTGACCAGTCTCTCTGGGAACTAAAGAGGATTTTCATTTATAAACTGCGACTATGTTTGTGTTAAATGTCTTTCTTTGTGGAATGAGATATCAACCAGAATAAAATCTTTTATACTCTGCTAAGTGTGAGATGAAAGCAGAACAATGTTAAAAAAAAAATTGTTAAAGAAGAAAACTCCAAAAGTCTCCTACAAGGATATCAAAATCTCTCACCTGATACGTTTTCAGTCAGACAACTGATTTTTTGTGCAAATACTCGTATTTTCAACAGCTTTTGTGTTCTGAGGTACTAGCAGCCTAAGACATTACAAAAAATAGGGCAGCCAAGACCAAAATGGTGACATTTTAGCAAAGAAAGATGTAGCTGAGAGTTAATTCTGAAACTGAGCTACAGAACTCTGTGACTGACTGGAGTACCTGTCACACAAGGAGAGGCTGAGAGGGCTGAGACTGTGTAGCCTGGAGAAGAGAAGGCCCAAGGGTATGAAAGACAAAGCCAAGCTCTTCTCAGCAATGCCCAGTGACAGGGGAAGAGGTAAGGGGCACATACAGGGAATTCCATTTAAAAATATGAAAAGATGGTTTCCTAGGATCCTTTAAATTCTGATCTTTAAATTCACAATTCTGTGACTCTCCCCTGACTCTCACTGAAGATTCCTCTCTGTGCTTGCACTTCACATTCTTTCAGGTGCCCTGTTTCTGTACACTGACATAAGAAGTGGTAATGGAAACCATTTCTTGAAAGTGTATCAACACTCACCCAGTTGCAATCAAAAGTTGGGTATAAACTAGTGCTGATGAAAAACAGAGGACACTCAAAGGCTTTAAATTCACACTTCAGCAACACAATTAATTTTCTTGTCAAAGACAGAAAAAGTGATATCAACCCAGCTGCAAAAAGGTTATAGACAGACCTGTTGTCTTATGCTCATAATTAAATATTTAATTTACAGTTATTTTCAAGTGTTAATTACAATATGTTTCTCTCAGCCTTCTTTAAGCAAAACATTTCTGTCAAAAAAATCTATTGCCATTCTATTGAAGGTAATATGTTGCCCCATATGTGACCACAAATAATGCTCTTGGTATTTTTTAACTGTAGTATTTCTGAATATCTTATTCCCACACCACATGGATATGCAAGATGAATACCAAGCACAAGCAGACTGATTATTATTATTATTATTATTTACAGTATGGTTACAATAAGGCATCTTTATACTTTGACAGTACCAAGAGACCTTCATCTGATCTCAGTAACAATGTACTGAGGAACCTTTACACACAATCTGTTTTAATTTGATGTGCAATTTGAGAATATTTTTAATATATTGAAGATCTGTGAATGAGCTTTGTTCCTCTGGTTCTTAGACTACCCAAATATAAAAACTAGCTGGAAAAAAAAAAATCAATCAAGTGTGACTATTTTCTTATTTATCTTTAACCAGAATTAACTGTTGTTCTAATTACAGGCAGAGGTTTGCACAGAAAAATGTGTGTCTTTTCACTCCTTTGAAACGTGCAATAGTTCTTACTGGAATCAATTCCAGAAGATCCAAGAATTGATACTGTCAGCTGGCTTTTATATGATTTTATTTATATTGAGAAAACTAAAATATCAAATATTTCCAACAAACTGCAGTAACTTATATAGAAATTTTCAATTTTGTGGCCCTATGAATGAGACACGAATTGTAGGTACCCCAAGACAACTGTTTCAATTCATATAAATTTAATAACAAAAGATATAGGTTTTGTTTTATAATCAGAGTTTTGAGCTGACATTTTAGTGCAGTTACTTATGAATTTTTATTTCAATTTAATATCTATTTGGTCTTCTATAAAAATTATAAGTAGAAGAGTATTAATTATGCTTAACAAATTACATCTCCAATGGGCCAGAAAACTCACTGAAATGAAACTAGAATTTAATTTATCAGAACCCAGGTCAATAAAATATTTGGAATTCCTCACTTTACTTCAATATAGTTTCTGTTATTACTCCACATAAAACTCTTCTTGAACTTTGATATGAATAAATATCCAATATATAACTCTCAGAAAAGTCTTACCTTAGATTTCAAAATCAAAGCTATGAAATACAATTCTCTATAGATACAGAGTAACATGACAATTTAATTACAAATTGGAGCACAGCTGTAACACTAGAAAAAAAATATATATACATTTGAAATTCATATTCAGATTTCATGTAGCCAGATGTGTTTAAAGGCCACTGTCACACTGTCCTGACCATTTAAATGTCTATTAATAGAGTGGAGATGATCAAGGCAATATATGCTTAAAGACTAGTTCAGATTGCCAATCCCCAGATAATGGAACATTATTTGAATCTCATTTGGACCCATCCAAAAAAAATTCTTATATTGCATCCATCTTTCAGAGAATGTCCTGTTTCCTGGATGGAAATCTACTGCCAAGAGTGAGGGACTGAGTACAGACAAGGAGTAGGTGTCCCTCAGGGATGGGAAATCCTAAAAGAATCCAGACAATTGTTTGGGGTATGTTGCCTGAAATATCTAAGCACACTCAGCAGCTTTCTTCTGTGAAATTATAAATATCCTGTTAAAACTCCTATTATTTTCATTACTTCTACCACTACTACTAGAAAGCAGATAATTTTAAAAAATAGAGCAAATGGGAAGCCACATCCATCCATTTTACCAGTGTGATGCTCGTAAACTTCCTCAGTATAAACATGTCATTTGTAGTCATTATTCTTTGTGCCAGATTGTAGGTTTTAGGCTATTGCACAACATAATGATAATACAGTACAAATAATTAATACCTGTTTTTAGACTAAAAAGTTTTTCTCCCCAATACAGAACTGTTTTCTCTAGGGGCTTCACCATGTTTCCTTGGATAAGGAACCCAGGTATTCTCCATTCTTTCATTACAGAAAACTTGAGAAATGTACAGAAGATATTTGGTTGTCAAAGGAAAATGACAAGTTTTTACAACTGACCACTGGTGCTATGATTAGCTGTTGTGGATTTTGCTCACACCTTAAAAACTTCCCCTAGAAAATATTCATATTGAGAACTGTACCTCTGACATAAGTAAAAATCACGCTGTTGACTCAAAGGAAACTGTGAAAGCTCAGAAATTAATGTAATCTGGGGAGACACAGGGGTTGTATTGGTTCCTTTGGTATTTTTCCTACTGTTCTATCTCCAGTCATTAACTACTCCTTAACAGTGAAGTACTGATAGACATGGACAAAAAAGAACAGAACCAAAAAAACCCAGAACCAAGCAAACAAAAACCCCTGTGCTATCAATTTACCAGCAGAAAAAAATACACTTATATTTCTCACAAATGTTCTGCCAGTAAGTGCCTATAAGACAACAATAAGGACATAAAAAAGCCATCAACAAACTGGAGAACATGAAAAGGTGGCATCATTTTTCTAACATCCAATACATCATCAGCGTGGATGTGGCAGCACCATTCAGAGTGAAGAAATAATTCATTCCCCACTGCCAAGGTAGTCTTTGTAGTCCCAGAAAACAGAACAGAAGAGATAATGAGATGCACATCGTGCACACTTGACTATTTAAAAATAAGTTGACATCAGCAACTCATTTTAGTCCAGCTTCTGAATAGTTACACTTCCTGACAGCTGCCCATTTGAGTTGGGACCCAGGAGCTTAAATTCTCTGAGTACATGACTAACTTCAGTAACCTTATTTCCTCTCTGTAACTAACAATTATAAATATTTATAGACAGTCATGGTCTTAAACTTGAAAAGAAGAAGATATGATGAACTAGTGAGAACCTCAGCCTTGGTCCTTGACTTTCCCTTTATTTTCTTGATAAAATGTGTTTTCTTTCACACAGCTTTGCCTGATTTATACCGACAGCATGCCAGGCTTTGGTAAAAGGATAAATCTCTAGTGGTTCATCACCCAGCACCTCCAACTGTTCTCTGGCAGCTCATATGTACTCTAAACATGCCAAGGAAACACTGCATTCCTGGGACAGGTGAGCAGGTCACGAGTGAGGCTGTAAACAGACAGGCTGGCTCTACACTTAATGTTTGGAAGAACCAAACAGTAGCAGCTCCCATTCAAGTCAGACATTTTTATTAAAAAAGTTAATGAGGTAAAAGATCAATTAATGTTTCATTATCTCTCTTCTGTTTTCTCAGAACGTTTGTGTGTGTCTTACTGATTTAACAGCAGAGACAGCACAGGTGGCCACAAGTTGAAGGCAAGGGGGGACTGTGGCCATTACTCCAGAGAAATCAGAGTTGTGAGAGGAAGAAATGTGTGGTTAGTAAAAAAGAGAGAGAAAATCTGGAAAACCAGTGGGGCAAAAGGGATATAAAGCCTGTTTCCAACTGAATTGGCAGAAAGTCAAGGGCTGTCAAAGCAATAACTGCAGTAAAACTGAAATTGTCAGGCGCTGTTAGTCACTGTGTTCATATGCCAGTGCTACTGGAAGCATTTAAAAGAGGTGTCAACCACTGCTATTTAAAAATACAACCCGCCCACAGCCCACTCCAACCACCACATGATTGAAAACAAAAAAAAAATAAAGCAGGCAACTCTCTGTGACCTTTGTTCTGGGGGTCTCCAGCAGGGTCAGGAAGGAGACAGCACAGATTCTCTTTTGTGAAAGAGATGAAGAACGATGCTCCTCTGGTATGACTAGAAACACACTGGAGATGGGGGTGCTGAACAAAAGGATTTTTTAAAGGCTACACAGGAATAGAGCCACTGTTTTGTATGTGGATACCTAAGATATTTTTTAGTTCATTCTTATTTCTAGCCTTTCTGATACTGGATAATGTGTTTCTAAGGTATATTATTCTTCATCGACAACCACCAACCTCACTGATGAAGACTTCTGAAGTATGTATAGAAAAATAAAAATGTTTTGAGGTGCCACCCATGCCTGGAGCTGCCACTTTTTGAGGATCCTACAACCTCTACTTCAGTGGCAGTACAAAATTGCACTATGTTACTAAAATATTTATGTAGGTAATAAAGTAGGGAAAATGGTATTTCCCTAATAACAAGAGAATATGACCATTCATAAAAAATTGTTGCAAGAGATACTTGCACTTTCAAAGATGACAAATAATACATAGTGTCTTTGATTTTTATATATTACAATTAATATATAAAAAATTATGTCTTCTCAAACTCAATACTATGAAAGATGGTCATTTGCCAACTCTGATAGCAAGCTCTGATCTGCAGGTTTCCTCCTTTCCCAGTCCCCTAAGAATGAGGCCTCAGCACACAGCTATGTATAACCCTGGCAGTAATTTGGAAAGAAAAATATGTATGGAAACCTTGCTAAAAAGTTTTCATGTGATGCAAAATTTGGCAAAGTGTTGCAGAAAGTCAGGAACAGATCAAATTTACTGCAGGGATCACTTGCTAAGTTCGATTCATTCACTGAAAAGGTTTATAAATACATATAAATATAATGCCCAGATTTTAGGAACAAAGCGTGTAGAATATATAATAAAAAAATAGGATCCAAGAAAAATAATTCTGTAAATGGGTTAGGAAACTGCAGCTAATCAAGTAAGATGAACCAGGAAGACCACCAATTCAGATTTTTGTGTATAATCTTGTAAATAACAAGTAGGAGAAAGGAAATTACAGCATTTGTCACCACACTACGTAGACAAACACTTGTGCTGGCTTCTACACGCAGGGGGAAAAAACAACCAAACAACCAACCAAACCAAAAAAACCCACCCAAGTGAAAAAATTCAGAAATATCCAGATATTAAAGAAAAAAACTCTAAATGAATGACTTAGGGCATTGGATTTATCAAACTTTTTCGCAGAAATGGTAAGGAATTGCTTCCTGTCTTTAAGACCTTAACTGTGAAAAGATTTCAGACAGAAGCTAGTTCTCAAATCTGATACAAAAATAAAAACCAAAACTCCACAAAACCCCCACGAGATCCAAATGGGCTCAAATCAGAAAAGCCAAGTAACCTTGACATTCTGAAACGACCCCTCCATCTCCACGCTTTGTAAATAAATTAGAAATGTAACTTTCTCACTTGCACATCTTTAGATTAGCAGTAGGCTTATGAATCAACTGAGGAACTTCTCAGTTAAGTAGTGACAAAAAGTAAGAGGATATTTCAGGGAATGCCAAAAACACTGATGAATTTAAGTCATCAGTTTTTTTAATTAGGCACTGAGACATGATGGTGCATGAATTATTATGATACATATCTCATTTGGAACTAGCAAGCTACAAATAAGAAAGCATGACAATGTTTTTTGATAATGATAAACTAGGAAAGAGAAACCTAAACACACAATTTGCTTACAGGATGATATTTGAAACAGCTGCAAAGAACGAGATGGTCTCTGCTGTGTATCATTCAGCAGAGTAAATAAAAATAAAACATCTGGTATGAAAGGTATGAGAGAGGTCTTGTAAATATTTAAAAGTATGGAGTTGAGAGCTCCTTTAAGACAGTTTCATTTCTAATGAAATGGCTACCAAAGCCATCACTCATTCAGCTTGTGTTACTGCCTTTTGACCAAAAAAGTAAGCTCATTCAATCAGAAGGGTTTATAACATATGCAAAGTAAAGCAAAATTTTCAGGAACAGGAGCAGTGAAACACATGTGTACTGGATGTCAGAAGGTAGAAAAGACACAGAAAAATAGTCTTTTAAAGCTTCTGTGGTGATCTGTAAGGAGCTACTTAGGTCTAACTGGGCAGTCTGCAGGTTTCTGACCCGAGCTTTTGGTTTATAAAATAAATAAACCAGTTGACTGGGTATTTCTTCCCTCCCCCAAACTGGTCAGATGTCCTTGCGAGTCAGAGATTCCAGTATCCTTTTCACAAAACCACTTTTCAGAATTCAGGTACATTTGTTAGTTTAAGTACTTCAGGCATTTGAGTGTGTTGCTTTTCCGAATCACTCCATTTTTGCATCCCATTCTGTTTACTTACCTGACTACTGTGAGTAAATCTTACAGCAGAGAATTCATCAGAACTGATCAGACATGAATTTAGACATGTTTGTTAGCAGAGGAAAATAAACTAAAGCTCTTTAAATAGAGGCAAACTACTGAACTGGGTGAACCCCTCTTCAAACCACCATCCTGGAAGGCTTGTGGGAAACACAGACATACAGTTTTGCAGGACTAGATTAGTGCAACAGTCACATATGAAGCCCTTTAGCTTCAGTCACTGGATGGAAATCATTTTCTCTAAGAATTAAATGACATAAAGCTCACGGGGTTCAGGTTCAAAACTGACAGAAAGACAAGATATGACACCTGGATGACTCAAAATGTGTGGTGAGTGTCCCAGGACACCACAGGACCCACGGAATCATTCAAGGGGAGAAGGGGCAAGTTTATGAAGGATGAATTGGAAAACCATAAATAGCTTGGGAAGTCATTGAGCTGAATACACATGTAGTCTGTGAGAGGACCAAAACGAGGAATCACAGCAGTGCCCAGTCCTCCTGTGGCACTTGGGGACATTTGTGACCTTTCCTTGTCAAACAGGCCAAGCCTTTTCCTGGAGAGGACACAGTGGGCCACTGCCAAGGGGGGACCTCTGGTCTCTCCCACTGTAGCTGTCATGTTGTGCTCTGACCCTACCAGCTGTGGTGTGTGACTGTCACCACACTCAACATGACTTTTCTGCTATTTTGTAACCCACTGAGTCTTCTGGATGCTGAGACTCTAAGAATGGTCCTTCCCCAAGCATGGATGAAGTCAGTCTTTCCAGTAGAAATAACATGCTGAAACATTCATATTTTGCAAGTAAATAGGTGGGTTTTTTCATGGGCAGCTTTTCGCACACGCTTTACTGTACCAGCAACACACGGGCAAAAATACAAACACAGAAAGTTCCCAAACACCTTGTGCATCATTGAAATGCCACTGAACCCCCCTCAGTAGGTGGAAAGCAAGGCAGAATGATTTTTTTAATCGTTTTTGAGGTATCTTGCACATAGTTCTCCATGCTTCAACCTAAAGCTACCTCTTGAAAAGGCTGACCTAAACTTTTCTTTCCCCCAAGGGTTTTCATACATGTGAAGAACTTGTATTTTGTTTGTTTGTTGGTTTTGGTTACGTACGCGCTCGGTGCCCAACATTTGCACCTTAAAGTGATTGTTAAATGCATCAGATATTCAATGGTGCTGCAATGTTGGAATAAGGCATGTTTTAAAACACTGTGCCATATGCATTTAAAAGCAAAGGAATAGTTGCTGTTGATGGATGGAGCACACCTTATCTAACAGCCTCTTTGGAAACGAAGACCATCCAGTTGCTCTGCTCTCTCCCTGCGTGATTTACACTGTACCTTGTTCTTCCAAGAATAAAATGCAGAAGTCGCCCTCTCCAATAAAATAGATATATTCTCTGAATCCTTTTTAAAGAAAATACCTATTTGAAAAATCATTTAACCAAGAAGAATCCTGTGAAATGAAAGCATCACTCTGTACTACAGCACTATTTTCTCTTTCTTGGACAGCCGTTAACTAAATTAATTACCTTGCTGCTGAGTTAATTAGGTAATATTAGTACATAAATACCCCAACTAATTATTCTAAGCTAATAAAAAGACAACCGCCGTCAAACACTTTTGACACAACCGTATATGTTGAATGTAAATTTTCCCATTTGCTTCCCAATCCAATTTTAATTAAAGCATTATAAATATCAGTCATTCTCATAAATGAGTTTTATAGCATCACAAGCCAATCACTCCAGAAAAATAAATGAAGAGACAATAATCCCTTGCATAATTATACTGCCAGTTAGAAAGAATGAGTTTAATAAATAGCTCATCAATTTCCAACTTTAAACATAAAATGTTCACCAACCAAATAAATGTACCTGCAGCCTAATTGCCTGAAAATGAGCCCAGAAAGATATGGAGAAAACATATCTTTTATTGGCCTCATAATTGCTCATTTTGGCTACTTCTTCGCTGTTTTCCAAGGAACCATTTTTATAGCATTAGTTATTAATGAAGACAAGTGATATTAATGATGAAAAATCTTGACTGCTGTCAATTTTCTGGGCTCCTTAATATTGTCCAGTGTTTTGTTTCAGTGTTTTAATAGTGAAGACTTAGTTTCAGCATCAAATTTTGTTATTTAATAGCAGTATGATTTATAAGAGGAAAATCAAGGAATCAGGCCAATGTTAGTCAGCATTCAGAACTAAATATACCAGCTAAAAGCTTATAAAATGGAGAAAAGTTGATAACAAAAGCTTGATAAAAGCTTGTAAAGTGGGGGGTTTATGCTTTTATGGTTGGCTTTTTTCCCATGCATTTGAAGAGAAAAAGAGATTTTCTGACAGTCATAGCCAAGAGTATTAAAACCTCTTCTTTCTTTTAGGAAAGTATTTTGAAATTTTGCAAAGAAACGAAGGTAATTTGTCTTTAATTAAGATCCCATGTGGAGGAGTACACTAATTTCTTCAGTATATCTTTGCACCCACCATTTAAAGAATTACACAAAATAAAATAAAAAAAGGAAGAGTCAACAATAAATACTACATGAACAGGGTAAACCAAATCCTATAAAAAAAAATACATTTAAAGTAACATTTTAACTCCTTATGATTTCTACTAGCACTGGGAAAATATTAATCATGATCAGCAAATATGCTTTCAAGGTTTTCATCAGGAGTTTTAATTTCATTATCTAAATGAACAAACTATTATTTGCATTTTTTTGCAAATGGAAAAAACCCAACAACTTCATTTTAACCTTTTGAAAGAGTAAGATATAAACCTTCTCGACCTTATCTTCCTTATTTCTATCCTTGGCTCATCCAACGCTATTCCTCTGATTCCAGAAGCTTAAGTCTATTTAAAAACACCAAACACATTCGCTGGTTGTCACTGACATAAACAAAAATAGGACTGATTTTTTTTTTTGCCAGCATTGCTGAACTTTTCAACTCGTGACCTAGTCCTGAAAGTTTTATTCAGTTCTTAGACTGTGGCCCCGTGAGCAGGTTGCAACACATCCTTTCTTCTCAGAGCCCAAACTCTTTGTTTGAAGCTCATCCCATGTGCATTTTAAGCAAGTGTATTATTTAAGCAAGGATGTTATTTGCACATTAAGAATCTGAGGATCAAGGGGTCAGGCAGAATACTGATGGTAGCAATACCAAGATTTAACTGTAAAACATGATGCTCACATTAAGACACCAAAAACAATAAGCAAGGGAAATTATGTCTCAAAGTACTCAGGTTTGAGTCATGCCTGAGTTAAGGTGGTGACACCCTCACTACTTACTAATCAAAGCATGTTCTATGTCATCTCTTAAAACAAAAAAACATCCCAGATTTTGTTTATATGTCATAAAGAACTATCCAGGAAGCTAATATTTGACCCAAATTTATTTGAAAAGTGGGCAAATAATAAATTTTCTCCAGAAGTATGCCTTTTTTACCACCTTCATCAATTTGATTGAAGACAACTTCCAAGCAAATATTTTTTTGAAAATTATTTGAAAGTAAAAAAGAGGTGACACTCAGATCAAAATCAGTATGTCCCAGTCTGCAGGGACTACTTTTAAATCCCCAAAATGTAGTCTGAAATTAAGACTCATGTTGGAGTTTTAGAGAGATGCCCAGCCAGTGACATGCCAAAATTTTGGAATATGAGTTGTTTCCTTTTTCCAGTTATTCAAGGGCTAAGAAGAAAGGTTTGTCTGCTTCAATTTTTCTTCCAAAAGCTGTCTTATCACCCCAAGTATTTTTAACTCTCCAAAGCTGCTTTTACTTCCTCCATTTATTCAAAAGAGAGAGAGAACAGAGGAGATAAACGGAAGGAATGGAAGGAGGAGAGAAAAGCTGATTTGCAGAAACAGCGTCTCAAAGGGAGAGGTATTCTTCATTTCTAGGTCTCCAAAGAAGAGGAAAAAAATAGCATTAAGACCCAGATGAACACCTTTGCTCACATAACTTGGCTCAGGATCATTTTTCCTTTTCTAACAGAGGCAAAGAAAAGAGAACAAAAATCACAAACCTTCCTACGCAGGTGGAAGGAAAACATCAGCTGCTGCTTTCAAAGATTAAGAGATCCATAACCACACGGCTTGATCTAAGTACAGGGCTGTGGGCATGCAGAGATGCCTCTGGGGAGCTGGGGGAACGCTGTTTGAGAAGAGATTACCTCTTCCAAATAATCTAACACCGAAGCTGTGGGTGGCCTGCATACAGCAGGAGGTGGGCACACTGCTGACTCTCTGGATTTCACTGCACAGAAGTCAGGCACGACCTTCCTCTAAGTTGCATGGATAAACTTGTCCAAAGTCAAGATGGTTATGAATCTTGATTTTTTTTTGCAGGACTACTTCTTTCTAGTAACAGATTTCTTATTTTCAGCCTATTTTTTTCTGTCCATAAACTTATTATTTTTTGCTGGTTTCTTATATTGACTTTTGTTTAATTTTTTGTAAACCTGTTTAGACACATAATACATAAATCTGGACATGCAAGTGCCCTGAATATTGAACCTCATAGCAGGGGTGGGAAACTAGAGGGGAAAAAAAAAACCCAGGATATGTTTATTTATCAGTACTTAAACACAGCCAAATGGACTGTACCACATTATTCTGATAGTAGGATCTGCCATGGACCACTGCCATATTTCTTTATCAAACATGATAGTAACTGAGAAACACAGACTGTTTTCAGAGTGTTGGAGACAGTGCACCTCCTGATCTCACCCTGAGCTTATAGCACTAAAAAAAATGTTGCAGGAGATAAAGATCCCCAGTGTGTGGCAGCACCAGACTTAATGGCATGTCACTACCACTCACTTTCCCTGTGATTATCTCAAACAGGCAGAAAATGTGGAGCCAAACTGGGAAACCATTTTCACTGAGCAGATATCGGTACAACATCTGCCCCACCAGGTATTTATAAAAATCTCCCTGCTGTTCCAGGGATCGCTTGAGCATGAAATAGCTGAGTTCCAATAAGTAAGGATTTCTGAATTTCTGGCATAACTGATGCCACAGTAAAACCCTTCTGCAGAAACTTAGTAAAGATTATTCTAGCACAGAGCTAAAGGGGTAGCTTTCATTTTGTGCTACTTCTAACATATCTTAAATGTTCCAGGAAGTATAACTAAGAAATTTTAAAACTATTTCTTAAATTATTTTCTCTTTTCTAGGTGCACAGAAGTCCTCTCTCTCTTTCTCTATATATATATTAAAGTCCTGCACTTTCAAAGGTGATTCAAAGTTTAAATCAAGACTGCTGCCCTATTTAATAACTGACAAGAAAGAAAAGCAGCACCTAAAATACTTTTCCTTGCCAGATTGTTTTAAGCTGAGATCACTTTGGAGATCAGTTCCCATAGTATATATACCCTATTTACTAGGCAACAAAAATGCACTGAGCTCTTCTAACCAAAGAAATTTAAAAATAAGGACTACAAAGTATACTTTTTGTCTATAATATATAGGCAACAAACAAAATATTAGATTTCTACACTACATCTACTCAGTATTACCGAGTAGAAAATATTTTCCCATTAGCATTGTTCTTTCTAAATACATGAGGTCTACAGGGATTTCAATTGACATTTTCCTTTGAGAAAGAGAACTTTCCATAGAAAACTCATTTATTTTTTGAACTAAAAATCATGTTCAGAAACTGCTAACACCGCATATATTAGTTTGATTTTCTTAATCTTCTATGAAAATCAGGTTAAATACAAACATGCTCAACAGTTTTCACCAGAAAATTAAAGAAGGAGCAGAAGGACTCACTCACAGCTGTTTCCAGTAGCTAAGTGTCCAAAATGACCATGGCCAGCTGCAGGCCTAGCAACATCCTGGCTCCTTCCTGGACTGTCTCAGGAATGGCTGAGATCCAGCAGCAGCTTTCCTCTCCATCAGGGTTTTCTGCCAAGCCCTGAACAAGTCACTACCCTCCAAAAACAGATTCATCCACCTGCATGGTGTCAGCCTTGATGCCCCTGGCCCCACGGAGACAACACACCACCTTTGTGACAAGCACTAGGTGCTTGAAAAATGATATCTGAGGAGCAACTGGAAACTCCAAGCCCTTACCACCAACAGAGCCAGGATTGGCAGCAATCCTCTTCTTTGTGCAAGAAGTGTGTTTGGGCACATTCGGGTCTGTGCCAACAAAACTCACCTTCCTGGCAGAGCTGATTCCTGTCTTTATGAAAGCACTGGAATGCTTGTTCCCAGCAGATGCCTAAGGACAAAGCCTCTGGAGGTGCCCTCAGGCTCTCGCCCAATTCAGTGAAAGGAGCAGCACTGCAGCAGGAGACTGATGAAAATGTCCTCCAATGCTTTATGCATCCTGACAAATGGAACGCTTTCCTCAGAAGTGGAAACAATAGGTTTAATGTTTCTGAATTGTGCAGATAGTGGGTTTGTGCAAGAAAGTCCAAAAATGTTGCTTATCCAAAGAAAGCACTAAGAATGTCCATTGTCCGAAAGCTGTTGTGGGAGAAATCCAGCTCTGAATTAAGGTGCAAACATCTACCAGGATGGCTATTAAACAGAAGATTATCTCTGATGGGGTAGTTTTAGTGGGACTTGAAACATTTAGGGTTTGACTATATACAGTTTAAAAAGTATACTTAAAGTTGAGAGTTTGGGAAATTCTATTAGCTGTGTAAACAAATATCAAACCAGAAAATAGCTTTGCTCTTTTCACATCACAGCCTCTGGATGAATATTGAATGACATGTTATTTGAACCTGTGCCATGAAGGGCTTCTTCTGGTGAGAGAAGAACAACAGATATGGAACTAGAGCCTCCTATTCCACTGTTAGATTACTTCTGCTGTGTTTATTGCATGTATTTAGAACTCCCTTGCATCAAGCCTTCTGTCGCCATTCATGTGCCAGAAAGCTCTAAGTCTTTTGCTCTACTGAGTTTTGGGAAAAACAGAGGCAAAATTCTGACTCCAGAAACTCTTCACTACGCAGATCCAAGTTACTGGCATTTCTAGACCTAAATATAAAACACATACTACTGCTATTATATTATATTATATTAATTGTGTTATTCTTTTCATGTGAAATATGGGGACTTTCCAGTCCTAAAATTTGATTCTCACTCTTCCTCTGCCACTACCTTCATTCTCAGAGGATGGTCTGCTGAACTGGGAATTTTATGTTTTCCTTATGAAATCCAGCTTAATTTTAAGCATCAGGTTCACTTTTGTAAGGCATGGAATAGTATATCACCAGCATTTTTAAACACTGGCAGTTTCTCTGGAAAGCTGTCACAGATATTAGCTGTAAAGCTGGGGAGATGAGTTAGGAATGTAAGGATGCAAAATTTGTTTCTCAAATAGCCATCATCTCCCATTCAATGATGTATCATTTCCCAGTACTGCTGCCTTGGCTGAATTCCAGATGGATCTATGCCTACCAGTGGCACTTTTTGTTTTATTCCAGTCTCCTGAGATATCCATCACCATAACAAAAAGAGTTGTCATTTAATTACAGGCCACATGTTGTAGTATTTTGTGTAATTTCTGTATTCTCTTCACACAGTATTTATACATTCTATATGAATATAAAAAATGTTATGATCAACCAGATCATTATGAGAATTTAATACAGACAAATCTAAAAATACTATAGAAAAAATATATCTCCCTTGCGAAAATATTTGCATTGCCATCTCACCACAGTTAGGGAGCAAATAAGCAGCACACAGGCAGCATATTTTCATTTCCATCCCTTATTCTGCAATGGCAACGGTGTTTCTCTGCTTTGCCAACTAAGAACACAAACATGTAGAACATCTGGATGTGTAATGGGATGAAAGAGACAGTGGTTCCAAATTGTTCACTAAGTGAATGTTATTCTATATGCCAAAAATACTTTGACAGGTCCCCTTGAAACGTAATTTCAATTATATATGCCTCTGCTTTCAAAAGCTACACTGTAAACATCTGACAGCTTCACTCAGTGAGTGTGGTTCCCTGGGGTGCATATAGTCCAATTTTTTTGATTGAAGAATTAAGAATGCATTTTGCTCATCATCTCTGTTATCTTAGTTAAAGTGATCTGAGGAAACTTGTGTGTATCTGCCTCTTATTAACAGAAAAATTTACAAATTTCTTGTTGGATACTGAATGCAGCTAAACCAACAAGGAGTACAGATCAGTGAAATCAGAGCCTTAATCTAGGAAAAAAATCAGATTGCTCAGTGTCAAGGATAGCCTTATTTAGTACAGGGGAATAGAGGAGTTAAAGACAGGTAAGACATGTAAAACATGCAAATTGCCAGTAGAGCAAATGAGGAAAAAAGGCCTTTTCTTTATAGTTAACACATATTAATACAGAAATCACTACGCGAGAATAAGTCAACAACTCCACAACCCATATTTCACAACACAATTGCATTTTAAAGGAAATTTTTTTTATAAAATCCCTCACAGTGGATGGGTGGCAAAGTCAGAAGACTGAAAACTGTCAATATATCTACTAAAACTACTTGTTATAGCAATATATTATCTAAAACTGATGCTTCTCTGTACATTACCTATCTTTTAAGACAAGTTTTCTTGTCGAGATAGTCAATGCTTACAGCTCTCCTAGAAGCTTTGGTTCCCATGTATGGCACGTTATTTTTAAACTCCCTTTCCTTACATTTTAGATATTCCTGAAGTCCATTGAAATTTTCCATCGAAACCCATCGAAATTTTGTCACAACGCACACTGCAAATGAAGTATATGGGACTTTAAAAGGCTGTTTTCAGAGTACATGCTTGATGAATTGACTAGCAAGAGATATGATTAAGACTTACACAAAGAAAAATTAAAGTCTTCACAGTGACCTTTCTCCAAAGGTTGAAATAGGTTTTTTTAAGGAATAGGTCAGCACAAACACCCTTCATGTGAGAAACTACACTGGCTGGGTATACTGAAAATATTCATTGCAGAACAATTGTCTATAAAGAAATATAAATAATACTAGATACAATCCTTCCCTGAGGCAGTTTTGGCTCTGCGCTGAAACTGGCCCAGTATTAGGTCATTTGTATCACAGAATTTAGGACCCAAAAATCAGGGCACAGAAAAGAGTAAGTCCTGAGAGGTGGTTCCCAGAGGGGGCTGAAGAGGCTTTTTGCCTCAGCTTGGGGAACAGGGACATAACAGGGACATTGCCCTTGGCTCTCTGTAGGTTGCAGGGTGCAGGATCCCTGGGACTGAGTGTTGCCTCTGCTTCCCTTCAGTGCCTGAGCAGAGCCCCTTTGGATGGTCTCACTTCTCCTCTGCTTCCTCTCAGCTTATATATGGGGTGAATTAACTTCAGTTAGGGGGAGAATTAGTTCCTCTAGGTCAGGAGGTCCTTGAGTGCCTGGAGATTTTAGTATTTCAAAAACCATCCGAACTGGAAGCAAATTAAAGCTCAAAACTAGACTCTGTCTTAGGCTTTATGCATCATTTAAACATATCTGATTGTGAAGTTACAAGCTCAAAAGAACAACTTTTGACATCTTCACTCAGTTTTAAAATTACTCTTTCATCCACCAGATCTTTTAGAAGTTTGTTTAATTAGGGTGGAATTGGTGAGGGAATAGAGGCGGAAAGAGTCCTAAGTCAATGACCTTCCCCCCAACTATTTTTCTCACTACCTTTATTGGAGACATAACTTGTTGGCTATGAAAATTTGGTAGCTCTGCAGGGCAGGACAGTTCATGCAATAAATGGAGACAAAGCTGCTTTTAGATTACATGGCTCTAGCTCATTTTTACATGTAATAGATGACACAAAAGGCCTTTTCTATTGGCCTCCTCAAGTACTATACCTGTAAAGAGATAGAGAGATATGCAAAGATCTATCTAGAAATGCCTGCAAACACCAGTATAGACTATGTGATTATGTGAATCTGATGATGTGACTTGGTAGCTGTGATGACACAGACTGTCGAAAAAAAAATCCTGTTTACAGAGCCACTGTGCTCAGACTGAGCACTCAATCCACAGTGACAGGGAACAGCACACTTGGCTCTAGCAGTTCTCACATATATTTTTCAAGAAATAAAAAGTCTCAGATTAATAAGCCACAAATATGGTTATGGGAAGCTTTGTCAGAAGGCCCTAATGGAATATTTGCATAGGAACAGTTAATTCTGTGAATTAGTAATGGGACCATAATGCAGCCTTTGACTTAGGGATATTATGTTGGTGTTTGTTTTGTCTTGTTACCTATGCATATCTGACCAAGGTGCAAATACAGGTATTTTAGTCTACATACAAATACACACAGATTGCCATGCTCTGTAAAGGCCCTAAGCACAACAGCATCCTTTTGACTCCTAGGAAACATTGCTTGGTCTCTTCCCTCCCCTGCACATAAGCTTTCTACCAGTGTTACTTGTTTTTGAGTTTTCCTCACCCCTGTTTTACTTGCTTTTGGACAACTCCTTAGCAAAGGCATCTGTTCTGTTGTTACTAAAAACTTGGAGAGGGGAACTGTCAAAGTTTCATTTTTCCTCCTCCTTGGTACTATTTTTACCTTTCCTCTATGTGTGACCTGCCAAAGGGAAGCCAGGCTCTTCCCTCTGACTCTCCTTACTACCTTCATTCCATCCTCCTCTGCCAAAAAAGACACCTTATATTTGTTTGTCATCTGTTACACTGCCTCACAAAGCAGGAGTGGGAAGCACCAGGGCTGTACTTCACACATCATGTATTTTTCTGGAAGCTAATGGTCTTTACCCTCCCTCTATCATAGTCTCAAAGCTGTTGTGTTATCTCCTGCCCTCTCTCTCTATAATCAGTGCATTGTTCAGGGACAGGTGAGGACTCTTATAGGAGGTAAAAAGACTGAAAAAAAAAAAAACAACCAAATTTTTGCATGAGCCACTTTTCAGAGCTACCTGTAATTACACCCACACATACTTTTTCCATATAAACAATACTGTAGCAGCTAAAAGAAGCCATGCAATCATAAATATAGGGGAAATGACATGTGGGCTCAGAGGTAAGTAAAAGGGGGTTATAAATTCAGGCAGAAGAACAGAGATAATTCATAAAAGTCTTTTCTGTGGTCCACCCCTCCCCTTAAGATGAGTTTCATCAAATGGATAAGCGCCCTTGCCATGTACAATATATATGTAGACAAACCATTTGGGTGAGATAACTAGCAAGGTAATATTGTTAATTGGTACCAATGTACTATTTTTGGGTTTTATAGCACTACCATAAAAACAAAATGTTATTTTTACATGTAGAGAATCTGCCAACTGCTCTATTTGTACCTGATAAAGACCATGGAGCCAGCTTACTGAAAATCACTTGAAGGAATTTAAAAGCAGAATAATAACAAAACTGCTAGAGGGAAGAACAGGAGAAAGTCTGCTGTAAACACAAGAATATAATGAAAAAATAATATAAAAAAATCATGTAAGACTACTGTTGCCTGGCTCTTAGAAAATCGAGCATGGCATAAAAATAGTAACGGTAGCAACAAGAACGAAAAAAATGAATCCTTTGTGATCTTTCATCAATACAGAGGAAAAAAGATTTGTTATTCCTGCCATTACAGGTGGTTTACCTATGCATATATGCAAAACATCATTTCAAATTGCTGTTCTTCCTCAAGAACGACAATCGATTCCCGGGGTCAGTTTGCTGCCGTTACAGCCCAGCACTGTAGGAATGCTCTTGGGGCTGTAACCCAGGGAGCAGTTGGTCTGTTTTAAAAACCAACCCGAGGGAAACAAGAAAATTAGATATTTCGGAGCCACAGGACTGTTTCTGAGGAATTCATTGGAAAGGCCAAGATAAATATTTTGTGATCGTCGCTGCTTACTGCATACCAATACTTGGAAGTCAACCAACCAGGTTGCTGAATGCGGTTACTCTGCTTAGTAACACAAAAAGGAAATGTCCAGAATTGATTCTTTTCCTCCTACATACTTTTGTGGTTTTGGGAGAGAAAGGCTAAAGTAGTCTGACAGGCATGGTTATAGTCATAGAATCATAGCATCATAGAATTAACTGGGTTGGAAGAGACCTCTGAGATCATCAGGTCCAACCCTTGATCCACAACCACTGTGATTCCTAGATCATGGCACTCAGTGCCATGTCCAGCCTCATCTTAAAATATCTTAAATATCTTAAACTATCTTAAATAGTCCTTTCTTTCTGCTGCTGTTAGAAGGAAACTTTGCTCTCATTCCCTGTCCCTTTTCCAAAACCAACTTTCTACTGCCAGAACTGCCACGTGAAGACTGTCAATCAGGTCCTTGTTGGGGGCTCAGGTGCAGGTATGACTGAGCTGAGGCTCTGGACTACCACCAAGAATGGGTCTGGTTCCCCAGACCACCTGAAATTATTGGGAACAAACAGCAGAAAGGAGCAGATACATTATGGAGCTTCCAGGGGATCATACTAAACGCAGAAGCTATATATTTCCACAGTTTCAGTAGCTTGTTTGAATTCCCTATCTAAATTTTATGTGGCAATTTGGCTGCTATCTTTTGTCTAATTAGAACTAAATGTAGGCTGTACTTTAACTCTATTAATTCCCTTAATGTCATTATCTCAAGTTTGCAGAGGTATTCAGTAATGTCTACACTGCTGCCCTTTACAAAAGGTTCATTGCTTTTCCAAGTAATAACGCAGGCTGAGGATTCAAGGGGTGATTTAGTTAGAGCTAAGCAAGAATGACTTGAATTAAAAGAAGAGACTTCTTAATTTGTTCTGTAATTTTTTCTTCCTTTTGCGTTATCATTGCTTTTCCATCTCTCCTTTAATAAGATGTCTCTCCCTCCTCCCTGGCACCTGTCTACTTGCAAGGACCTTTGCATCTATCTTTTTCTAGCCCTTTTATTTTTAGTGCACATCTGTTCCTGTTTTGACCTCAATTCTTTCTCATCTGGGGCTTAATTTTTCTGTGTCTTCCTACTGCCAGATCTTCTCACAACTGTCAGATCCCTTCTCCATGGGAGATCCACAATCTTTCTGTTGGTGGTGAGTGCCTGGACTCTCTCTCTTGATGTGGTAGGAGAAGGCAGGACCCAGGAAGCCCCTGGTCAGCTGTCCCACCTCCTTCACCCAGCTTCTTCCTCCCAAACCCTGACAGTGTGGGCAAGTTATAGAGGTTACAACTTGCTCTCTATTTCCTCCCTGCACTTCTTTTATGCTTTTCTAATACCTTAAAATGTTACCAACAACTGCAAATTGAACTTGCTGGCACGCTTTACCAGCATGACAATAAATTCCACTTTTGTTCCTTTCACAGGCTGTATTTCATTTTTCTTTAGATCAGTAATGAGGAAATTTGTTTTGTTCTACCTCATTTCTTCTCTTGGCAGCAGAATTAGGAGCACGAAAACAAGGAGATGAAGGAAAGTCTTTATGGCTTTACTCCTGGCCACAGAAACATGTTTGTAGAAGAAAGTGTTTGTCCTCATCTCCTCAGGTGCATCTAGTGATGTGCCCAGTGCTGCCCTGAATCACAGGAGTGCCAACATGCCCCTGGGTGGGTGCTGACAGTGATGATGCCTGCTGGCACTGGCCCAACCCCGCGCTCCAGTGACTGCGAGTAAAGCAGACAAAGCCCTTTGCCCTTGTCACTACTGAGAGGACAAAAGCTGTTGCCCTGTCTGTAAAAAAATGATTTGGAAAAAAAAAAGTCATAGTTGTGCAAACAAGGATTAGTTAACATAAATATTTCCCCTGTTTAGCTGAGGTGTGCTGTACTTTTGTTCCAGTCAAGTATCCGTGCAGTTTCAGTGTTACAAAACAGTGGGGTAGTAAGTGAATACATTAACATTTAAATAAGACACTCAGGTTAATATTTTTGAAAATTAATTAAAAAAAATTACTTTGTACTTAATGCATATTATCCAAAGGTCACATATACCTTTAGCAAATTCAGATTACATAGTGAACATGCCAGTGCTAGAAATGTCTATTTCTAGTTACATGTAATACTGTAGGAAAGACATACAAGCACTGCAAATAGTGCTCAACTGAAAAGTTAAAAATTATCCCTCCTGCTTTTCCTCCCTCTTAGAGCACAAAGAGAATCTAATTAACATGCTTAGTGTCTCTCCAAGATTCAATTCAAAGTATGCTATCAAAGGTTTAAACATCAGACAGAAAATGATTTGGGATGACTGAGCTATCTCTACAAATACATTAATTTAACTCTAATGGGCCCTTATGAAAAATGATACCAAATGCAGTTGAAAGGCCTCTACCTGCTTTTAAGAGAGAATAATAAAGTTATTAGGAATTTTCTTGCACCTTAAATCTGTCTTGCAATTGTCGAGCATGATCGTGTAACTTGATAAATGCAGCAAATGACAGAGTATCTTGTGAGCAGACTTGTGCGTGACATTTCTCTTTTCAGTGATCTTTTCTCAATGAAGAAAGTTTGCTCTCTGTCTTACAGAGAGAGAATCTTTCAGGATCTGCAATTTTTTAGGTTCTCTCAAATTTCACCCAAGAGTGTCATTTACAGATTTTTTCCTTTTTATCCTTTTTTTAAAAGAAAATAAATTTCTATGTATTAGATTTCCAGCTACCCTGACAGCATTTCCCATCCAAATCATTTCTTTGATCCTGCATCCTGCATCTCTACCTTGCAGATGATAAACCAAGTTTCACCATTGTTTATCACGTACTCAGGGCTGCTGTGACATTTCAGCAAATGCAGGATGCTAATCAGCTAAATTATAAAGAAGAAGAAAAGGAACATAAGAGCTGTTTTTTTCCAAAATCTCCTTATAGATGGCAATAAAGCAGACCCTCCCTCATCCAGCACAGTAAAGGAATAGCTTCCTATAATCTACCAGTTTTTCTGCTTTATACAGGCATGCTATTCTGAGCACACTAAAGCAATGTTCATAAGAGCAAAATGGTCTGGTTTTTTAGTCCAGATTTCAAAGAAACGTTCTTAAGAAGGAAGGTGTGTCTAAGAAGCAGCGCTTTACCACAGCACTCTTATTAGCATTTCTTCAAACCTGCCTTCTACTTGGTCCCAGCCACAAAGACAAAATCTGCATCTGAATACAGACGTTCAAAATGAAGTTGAAAACTGTCAGAGTCTTGCAACAAAAGATGAACATAAGCCCTAAAACTGAAAAACAGCAATAGGAAAAAGTGAGTGTGCACAGGTAAGCAGCTCTCGTGTTTCTGGCATCAGAAAAAGGGACACTGCCCATATTTCAGAAGCTTCAAGTTGATCACAAAAAAAAAGTATGCAAATTTCAGTCATTTGACTTGTCACCAATCACCACCAGCGCTAATGCCAAGAAGGTCCCCTGCTTTATGAAACCACGAAGTCTTTCATTGTCTCTAAGTAATTACTGCCAAGATCACTGAAACGGAGGTTCTAAAATACCCAGCTTTTGAAATAACTTTTTAGAACAGGATTTAGAAAGGGCCATGAATTCTATTGCCCAAACTACATTGAATAAATGTTGCTTCTTATACATTTTGTATTTTGAAGACTTCTAATTTAGTCCATTTCCCATATAATCTGGGGGAAAAAAAGTAAGTAGAAACTCCTGAATAAATTTTATATACTATTCCTTAATTCATACTCCACAGAGAAAAAGACATTTAAGAGACAGTTAAGGTCAAGAGATCCTAACAATAGCTGAAAGACAAAGAAGGACTATAAGAAATTAATTGCTGTCAAAATACATTGTAAAAAAAAAAATTAGGATTCCCTGTAATTTCACGGAGCAGTATACAAGTCAAATGTTTGCTTATGTGTTCCCTATGAATTTGAAGCCATAAAAAGTCTGTCAGTAGTTCAAATTTCTTCTTTTACTATTTCCTCTCAGCTTTCTACACAGTGTCTTGTGAAACTTTGTCTCAAACAGAACACCTCTGACAACCTGTATCTCTCACAATGCTGGTGCTTCCCTGTTGCAATCAGCTGAGCTGAGTTTTCACCACAAAAATACAATGTTTGTACAAGAAAACTATGACTTCTTTTTAACATTGCTTGCAGGCTTTCTTAGATATTACACATTAACAGATTAACTTCTCAAATTAACAAAAAATGTTACATTATGTATAAATACATAATGTATAAATTTCAGTGGTTTTATTCTAGAGAGATAACTGACATTTTGTTGGCATCCTACTGACTCCATTCATAACCCTTCTCAGTTATAAATTACTATATTGAGGCATGATGACTTCTTGTAATTTAGACATATCAATCAGTTTAATCTCGAGGACATAACACTTAATATAAAGTTTCACTTAAAATACTTGTCAAGAACACATGACAGATGGTTGTCTTCATCTTGACTATAGTGAAAACCAACAAAGAAATTTGGATCCATTACAGTTCAGCTGTCTAGTAATATTCAGAGATTTCTTTTACAAAAATATATATTCACCTTTCTTTTTCTCCCCATGTGCTTTACTTGTTTGTAAAATTCCCTAATAATCCCCCTAATTTGTTGTCCATTTCATTTACCTCAGTTAACGTTTCCGTGGACAGCTATTCTTTTTTTTTCCATTCAGATTTCATTTGGGTTCACTTAAAGTCTTTGAGAACTGCATTTCATGATTTAACCAAACTTGTGCTCCTGGCCTTTCCTTTCCTTTCTGCCAGTGGTAAACTTACGTCTTGTTGAAAAAAAAACCATTGGAGTTTAAACACGTGTTTTCAAAATCATTTTGGAAGAAAACCTTTGAGATGGACTATGAAAAAAATTAGATGTTACACCCTAATGTTTTCAAACTAAATCTGTTGAAAGATGAGTGAAAATTCAGTGGAGAATTCTAAATAGCTTTAAATAAAATCTGACACCGTAAGTTGAAGTTTCATTTATGCCTGATCTGGAGCCAATACCTGAGCATGTTCACGACTATCAGGTCTGATTTGCTAACACTCTCAGACATTGCAGTCTGTCCCGGTACAGTTCTTTCAGGAGACCCGGAGAAACCTGCTACATCTCTAGAAGTCCATCAGTGATTAATCACTAAAGTAATCTGCCAAGGAACCCACTGACTTCCCCATGGCTTTTCTCCAAGTTTAGCCTGGATTTCTTCCCGGAAGATAAGACTTTGTCAAAGAGAGACTGTGTTTTAGTCACACAGAAATTACTGATCTCGGTGTAAAAGGGGGTGATAGAGTGGAAGGATCTATTGATGCCACAAAACTCTACTCTACCATGAATCTGCTATGGAATATGAACAGACATTTTCCCCTTTTTATTGGTAAGTTTTTTATAGGTGGACCCATTCTCATTCTTTATTCATCATTCAAAATTGCCATGTAACTAGAACTTTGCTCAGGTAAGATTTGCACAAAATTGTCCTTCTTGACAAAGAGCTGTTACAGAAGACATAAGTTTCCTGACTCTTCCTATAAATAATCAAATCTTTAAAGATACCTCCCTCGTAAGTCAATAAGGAATAAAGCATATCCTAACTCTTTTTTTTTCTTGAGTGCATGCTTATTTAACAGATCCTAGTTCCTTACCACATAACTACTTGGTTAGTTTCTAATTACAAAGTTGATGGAAGTCTCCTGAATTTAGATTGCAAAATTTTGACTGATGAACTTTAACATTTTAAATTTTGAAAGGAGGAATTAAAGGCAAGCACAAATAAAAATATCCCCACGGGAGCAACAGAGAGCAAGACATAGCAGGAAACTTTGTTTAACCTTATTTGGGATCAGGCAGATAAGCAAGCATTGTTTATATTCTGATTTACTAACTATAAGGTTTATGCACATATTCACATATCATTACATATCACTCAATGTATATAAAAAAAAGTTCATGAAAAAACCCAGTCCAATATCCATAACAAATTCAGGCTTTAGTCTGCAACACTTAACGGGTCAGATTTACTTGGAATACCTGAGAATTGCACATCAGAGAAAGCCCAAAACAAAAATGATAACTTCATGTATCTAGAGACCAGAAATTCAATGACTGATAAATGCTATGTTATGACTCAGGACCATTTACAAAGATATATTGTTGTAACAGACAGGCAGGAATTATCTTTATCACATAGCACCAGTTTACACTTTCACCTTTTAAGCAGACTGAGCTTGTATGGAGAGATCTTAATTCAAAATATGTAACTCTGAACATGCTCAGGAAGTAACAGACTTCATGACAAAAAAAGGAAACAAAAGTTGTGAGGTTTTATTAAGGGGGAAGGCATAGTTTCGGTAAGGGAAGGAGCATCACTAGTAAAATTTTCAGTCTCTACATAACCCTCCATGGGCTGAACCATTAATCTACTTATTGCAAATCATGAACATTATCTTAATATTTGTGTTTTTGCTTTTTATGAGCTGCAGGGACAAATGATATAACTGCACTAATACTTCATTACTACCTCCATCAAATTTGGTACAATGTCTGCTCTGCAGCATTACACACAAAAAAAAAATAAAGAACAGAGGGAAAAGCCACAATTTAACTCATGACTTTTCCTTTGTGGCTTAATACAATGGTTACTATGCTACCTTGTCAAGCTGGAGATAAATGGAACAGTTGGAAACTGAAGACCAAAACAGTTTCAAGCCAGGATGTGCTTACACATTAAGAAATAACTGGAAGCAGCCAGAGCTCAAGGAGAATCGAATGTTCTGAGAAAGGACATTATTCCAGAAAAACAGTATACTCTCCAGCTATTCTTCTTTTCTTTTCTTTTTTTCCCCCTCCTGTTGTTGTTGAAATGTTAGCATCAGTTGGCACACTTTCTACGCCCCATCTGCCAACATTTCAGTAAAACACTGATCTGATGAGAAAGGTGAAAAAAACAACCGGGTTCAAAAAGAAAGTTATGTAAAAGTTCATGCATGATTCAGTCTCCTGTAGGGCTTATTAGTGTATAGCATAAATCTCTAAAGTTAGAATGTAATAAAGAGGGAAAATAGTGCAGGAAAAGGAGTCCTAAAACTTTAAAGACCGCATTTTACCCTCATTATTCACACAGAGCTGTACCTTTTCTGCTACCTTCAGCATGAAACCAGCTACTTTCAAAACAAGCAACAGGGAAAACTTGAGTACTGCATGCATACACCTATTTTTAAAATGTATGGTCCCTGGCAATATTATAACTTTGGCACCAAAGTTTTTAATTTCCTGTATGTTACAATCCTAAACGTAAGAGAATCAAATATACTCGTGTTCATAAAAGAACGGCCCTTCAACATTGCAGATGTCACCAAGCTCAAATCTCACACTCACTGTTTTGACTGCAATGCTCCCAGACCAGCCCATGCATCAAGCAGACTCCATCTGGACAATTTTGCAGTGGATCACAGAATCCTTCCCCACAGCAGGTCAGAAAAGGCCTCTCCAGTTCAATGCAGAAGCAGCTCCAGCATGTAGCACTTTGTCCCCAACCCAAGATCCTAATACCCTCTGTGCCATTCACAGCCTTTATCTGCCCCTTTCTTCCTGAGCAGACTGACACAGTCCCACAGCCAGCACTGCTTTTGCAGCTCAAGAGGCAGAAAGCAGGTTGGCTGAGGACCTTGAAGAGCTGAAGAACACTTTGAGACTATGTTCCTGACCAGAAACTCTCACAGGCCCCAAGCTAGAGAAAGGATGAGTGCTCCACTAAAGGGAAGACAAAATTTGCAATGTCAATTTATCATTGTATGTAAACTTATGGCAAAAATCTCCAAACAAAAAGTCAAATTTTAAAATGGAAAACACCCTTGAAAATATTAGAAACAAGAGGCATCATAATCAGAAATGCAGAAAATCATCTGTTTTTCAGTGAAAATGTTACTGAAATATTGTCTTCTTTACTCACAAGTACTTTGCATCTTCCCTACTCTACTTCCTATCTCTACAGTGCAATATATTTACAGGTTTTCACAGTTTTTAATGATTTCCAAAAGAACTGGGGTGCTATGTGTAAACATTGATCCAGAAGTTTAAATCATTAACAGGTTAAACATAAACTGAGGAAAGGAATTAAAAGAATTGATTTTCTATTGTGCAGAAATCAACCACTGGAAGGTAACTTGGAGCTGGCTAGTAAGGTAATTTATTTAAAACAAAATCTTTGCATAATAGTAGCAAATTCTAGATTGTTCTACTATTTTCAGGCAATAAAAACATTTTCTGTGCCATCTTTGTCTGTTGGAAACTGCACTACTGTAACTAAGCAAAAGCTAGTTGGCAAGCTCTTTTGGCATCTGTCCTGTTAAGTAATAAAATTCATTCAAATTGCACTATTAAATGTTTATATAGGTGTTTTCATGTGTGTTGGGTGGCACCTACACAACACAGAAAATTAGAAAAAAAACAACAACATTGAAAGCTCAAAGAAACAAGTTACAACATTTTTCTTCTCAGATGACACAAGATAATTTAATACCTTAGGAGCTTTCCTTACAGAAAAGCCATTGCCCTCCATTTTTCATGGTCTGTCTTATACTTTCTTATAAAGAAAGAAAGACATTCTAACTGTATATTTCCTCAATCTGTCCATTCCCTTTTAAAATATGAATTAATCCTGTGATGATACCTGTTATCTAATGCTATTGTGCAGGCATCAGACACATCTCTCCAAACTTCAGTATCTTACCAATGTGCTTAAAATTAAGCAGATAGAATATTGACCCAACCAGAAAAAGTTATCTCTGCTCTTCAGTAAGGCAGAAAACATTATCTAGCTTTGATTATGTCCTCCAGAAGTCTGAGAGCATTAAAAAAAGCCTCTCTCACCCATTTCCCCTCTACAAGTCTGAATAAACACATTAGACAGACACTAAGCCACTTTTCTGAGCTGCACTAAGAGCATTTAAAGCTTATTTTGGAAGGTACATGAAATGTATTCCTTCTCACAGTCTACAATCTATTTATTTTTTTCAAACCACCGTGAATGTTCTTAAAACCAAAGGTTAATGCTAAGCTTGCATAGTAGGGGTGGTTGCTGTGCAAGACATTTCCACACCACTGCTGTAGCTGTCCGCAGTATCAGCCCTGAGTAGAGGTTGCCAATTTGGTCAAAAGGCAGCTGTTTTGAAAACTCCATAAGGATAAGATCACTCCTGGTTTGACCAAAATTTTGGACTTGTGGCTTCAGAGTGAAAAGTTCAACAAAATACTTCACTGCACAACAGTCACCACTCAGAGCTGTTCTCAAGATACTCGGTTCTCCAGTTTTGCCTGTGGTAAAGCAAAGCATATGTCTGCAGAGGATCTTAGACCTACTTTGAAATCCTGTATGCTGGCAACATAAGTTGCCATAAGAAGTCATAACATAAGTCAAATAATTGAAACACTTTAAAAAAGAAAAAAAAAAAGTTATTCCCACATAATATATATATTTATGCATTACATGAATAAAACCTGCTGCTTCCCTGCATGCATACAGTTTCAGCCAAAAGAAAGATACACAAAACTACCTTCAATGATATAAGAAAGCTTATTCTTATATATATGACTGTATATATAATATAAATATATGTAATTGTAATAAAATGATATAAGAAAAAAATACTATTTTAAAAACTCTATGGATGACTGCCTCCACTGGGGTAGGAGCTTGGTTATGAAGAATCACTTTAAGCTGCTAGTATCTGTTCAGCAGCTGATCTCCTTACAACAGTGGCACATGTTTTTGAGTGAGTATCAAGAGCTGGTGCATTGCCAGAGATGCTCACTCTGCTTTCAGCTGTGTAAACCAACTTCCACTCAGGTACACGGGAAGAGTAGATGCAATTAGTGTGAAGGCACCTGAGAGAGGAATCTTCCACCCAAGCAGAGCTGTTGGACATTAACTCCTGTGGACAAGCTCCTTAGTTCTGCAAGAGAGGGATTTTGTAGTCCTCCCTCACTGACAGGTACTGTGGGTGCTCAGCCATTTCATGCAGCACTAATTAAGGTGCTGCTTTCCCTGGTTCACCAGCGTTTCACTTCTGTGCTGCTGAGCATCCCCATGTTGAGAGTTTATTCCTCTGACTAATTTTAGGCATGCAGGCAACTTTTCCTGTAATTAGGCAGGAAACATATGGCTGTTAGACTGTACCTGTCACAAGTTGCCATGTTGAGTTTGAGAAGGTATCAGCTGAATTCTGCAGGGAGCGCTCGCTGGATCTCCGGCAGCGCTCGCGCTTATTGCGTGATCGCCGCAGCACCGGGGATGTGCACAGCACGTCAGATCACATTAACAGGCTGCTGTCCATCCACCTCCCAGCAGTCCCACGCCTCACTCCATCTGCTGAGGGCCAGCTGCTGCTCACTGCACTCCTCAGAGACACAGCAGTTTATGCTCTCCCAGGCCCCGGCCGCTGGCCCTCCAGCGCAGGCAGCACAGATGTGGTTCCTTATCTAAACCAGCAGGCAAGCCTAAAACTGGCCACCTCCCGTTTGCACCAGACCTAACCTTAGTTTTACCCGGTTTAAGAATGGAAAAGTTGAAATTGGGTAGATGCAAGGAGGCCTAAAATGCCCACCCTATTCCCCCCTCCTGTTTTTTCTTTTAGTTCCTTGGTCCCAAGCCAAAAAGGACAGCAAATTCAAAAAGACATATCTAGCATGAAAGAATCCAGGGGATAACATTAGTATTTCTGTAGATTATCTCAGATAAATCATGGTGTCTGCTACTTATCCGAGATTTGCTTGATAGGTCTAATAGGATGATTTTACTCTTAATGCATATCTGCTCCTAGACAGGCAGTGTGATTACCCAACGTTGGATTTCCACCGTAAAATTAAACTTTCTTTCCCATATGGCAGTAATTGCAGTACAGGATCTCAGTAGGCGTATAAAACACAGAGTACAAGAAAGACATATAGCAGAAGCAAACTATGCCAACTCTGAAAACATTTCTATGCAAATGGAAAGCTAAAACTGGCACATTTTTAACTAAACAACAGGAATGCATTTTCAGATTTGGGAATCAAAATAAATGTAGGTATTTAGCTTGGGTCTATCTGGATATGGAGCAATCATCTCACTGCTTATTTTAAGAAAATGATGTGCAACACAGATTCAAAGTACTGCAAGATTATGCAAATCTTAATAAACATTAAAGGAAACATCCCTAATTTTGTGAAGACATGGGCTATTCCAATATTTTTTTCTTCATTCCTTAATTTGATTCTTTGTCACTAACAATGAATCAATAAGGTAGGGCTCAAAGAAATCTGGAAAAAATTAAACAAGCAGGGCAAAGAAAAGAAGATTGCTGCAGTTGTTTTTCCTTTTTTGAAGCCTTTATGTCAAGAAACAAAGGAGCAGTTGAGAGAGCACTTATTGAATCTAGAATGACCAAAAAGTTAAGGTTTTACTAGGGAACAGTAAGGGCCATAGGAACCAATATAACTTTTTTATGTGTAGTTTTGATGAGTATTTTTTATATATATAAAAACAAGCTCCATTTTTCATCTGAAGTGCTACTGGGCGTGTTCAGAGTGGCATTTGTGCAGTAAACTGGTTTTTATTGCTTCTCTCTGCAGTTAACACTGCAATGCTACTTTAGAAAATGACAAATATTTTGCTTTATCTCACATATCAATACTATTCTTTGTAAAGTCTACTATTGCTGCCATTTTGCACATGATGACACAACGTGATGATACCAACAGTCTGAATAAACCTCAACTGATTTTTTGACCTTGGTACTAGTTTTCAAAGCTAGAAGTTTAAAAAACTGTGGGAACATGTGTTTCTAGGTAGATCTATACATATTTTGCTATTTTGCTAATAAAAGAAGTGTGCCTGGTATACAACCTACTCAGTCCTTCATCCAGTCTTGTTACAAGGTATTTAATTTTTTAAAGGTAAAGACAAAATTTCAAAATTCTATTTTGATAATATTTTCCCATAATGTACATGTTGTATCTCATAAACCTCTGAAAAACAATTTTGTATCCAAAATGACAGTCATAATCATAAACCAGCAGAAAAAAACCCCTCATCATACATTTTTTCCTCTAAATCTTTTTGTAAAGCACTTAAAGATTCAGTACTCCTTTAACTCACTCTCTTGTCTATTACAGGTTCTTGTTTAATTCCAAAATACTTTCAAAACCTTACTAAATCCCTATTAGTCTGCTTGTTAGAGATGGATATTTCCTTCTTTAACTGCAACATGTTGCACTGAATGTGTGTATCAGAAAGTCTGCCAAACACGAGATACTGCTCAGACATGAGATACTGATCTTTAAATAAGTAAAACTGATCCACAAGTAGATGGTTTTTCAATTCATGAACATAACTTCTCAGTAAATTCTCTATTATTTCCTTTTTCCCCTTAAAGATGGGAGGGATAAAAGCTTATCACCTAATTAAAATTAATTAAGTTTAAAAAATTCTTTGTTTTATAAGATCAAAACTTATTTTCCCTAATCCTAAAATACAGAGGTGGGAAATGCCTAACATAAAGCAAGATACTTCTGAATTAAAGAAAGGTATAAAATATTATTACAAATTTCCTCCGTTTCTTTGTATCTTTCTAATCTGTTTTTAATTCTTCACAGTATAGGGTAGTTCAGCTGTTCCACTAAAACTGTTGCTAAGAGTCAGAAGTTCTCCATCCAAGCATTTTACATAAATACAAGTTAGTGTGCTACAAAGTAAGAAAGCAGTAAACCACAGTGTCTCCTAATTTATAATTAGGAAACCATAAATTCCAAACAAATGAGAGGTTTTTTGCCTCTGATATATGTGTGTGTTCACACAGACAGATACATTTCCACTGTGCTGTAAGAAAATCCTGCAGCACACCAAAATCTGCCTCCGTGGGGGAGCTATGATGGTCTATTTGTTGGAACAGACTTGGCTTGTTTAGAAACCACAGAAATTCATCTCTGGCTCTGAGAGTACTGTCTGGTTACAACAAGGCCATTTCATATTGACATTGTTAAGTTCATTTATTGAAATAGCTCCAGGCTCTACAAGCAGAACTTCCCTCAGACCTCCCCTCTGCAAGATGAAAACAAAACCTAAATAACTACGAGTGCACAACAAGAATGGGAAGTACTTGAAAACAATAACTAGTTAGACGAGCAACTATTGAAAATATTAGCAAATCAGCATGTGGCCCTGCAAAAGAGGACATTTAAATTCTCTCCCATTCTCTTCCCCATTTCTTATTGTTCTTTCAGAGGAATGAAGAAGTCAAGATCAGCATTTGTTTGGGATTAGGAAAGACCTTGGTTTAACTGAGAGCTTGGGGGAGTCTCAAGCTCGGAAAAGATCACTCATGAATTTGGTGGGACAAAAGAAACACCTGTATTTATCAGTACAGCACCTTCTGGGGAAAACTTCCTCTTTTTTTTCTTTTTTTTTAAAGCAATAAGTGTAAACAACCTTGCAAAGTGAATTCTGAGATCTCAAGGAATCCTATTACAACTTGATATATTCCTATAAAAGCTACTGTATTTTCATCTTCCTAATAGTTCACATATGATATCTAAGGTAACACAATATGAATAAATTGTTTATACTGCTCTGCAAATCATTTAAGGAGTTATATATAGTAAAGGACTATTATACATCAAATTAGATTGTAAGAGGCAAAGAACATATAGGATGAATGGAATAGCAGTGCAGAAAAATAAGCCTATTACTATCAAACTCAGTAGCATTATCCCATTTAAGAAGTACTTTAATTAATGCCAGGCCTCAAATGCTTCTGGTAACTGAAACAAAGGAAGAGATTATTATGAGGTACCAATGCTTTTCAGCCTAAGTAAATCCTCACATGATTATTTACAATGCTTTAATTGTCTGTGAGCAGAAATTGCTACTTTGGATTTCACTACATACCCTTAATTTGTTCCTGCCTTTACACATATTCTTTCAACAGCAATTCTGGTAGCGGTCCAGCCTCGAGAAAAACTTAACTACTAAGGCCAGTTTGCCAGAACTGGATGCTATACCACCAGAGCAGGTGAAAAAAAGCAGTCAGATAAGAAACAGAGCCAAGCTGCACAAAACATCCAAGAGGGCAAAAGATCAGATGGAAGAACTTTCCCGGGCTTCTTCTTTCAAAAATAACACTTTATTCTCTGGGCTGAGGTAATGAAGAAACATTTTTTACTAATAGACAGCTTTCTCTCTCTATTTGAGACTGGTACTCTGCACAGTAAACTCTTAAGAGCATGATTTCCCTCAAATCACTCATGATCATATTCCCTCAATATGGCTCTACAATAAAGTTAGCAAAAAGCTTTCTTAGCAGTAAGTTGGAGATCTGTTTTGATAAACTGAGCATCGTGCATCAGTTTAATTTTTACGTTGTATGTGTAAATATTGATTTTCAACATGTCCTGCACATTCCATCATGCTTCCTCCATAGTAAAGTTTACATAGATGCTACATATTTGCATCTTTCATAAGCCAAGCTCTAGCACTAAGTAGCAATTTAAGCAGAAAATGCATAATTCAACAGCTCCCCAAACTTTCTTGTTCACAGCCACATTACATATGCATCTGCTTCAATTCAACGCTACGAGGATCTTTGATAGACAAGTGTGTTACTACTGCAAGTTTACACATACATACATATCTTTTACACATTTTCAGCACTCACTTTTCTTAGGGTGTTTTTATTTGGGTGATCTGTTCTTACCACTTGCAGTTCTGAATTCCCAGCTACCTTTACACTGAATCAATATTGAAACAAATTTCACACCAAGCTGGTCTTTCCCCAGTACTAGAAGCTGTGTTATGTGAAATAAGGATCTGCTTGAAAAACTTGGTCCTCCTAAAAATGCACCCTCATCCCATTTGAGGGAAAGCTCAAAATCATCTGCCATTACTGATGATGCACCTGGAAGAAAGTGGTAGAGAAAAGGCAGGCAGCAGAGACAATAATCTCCTTTGAGACCATGGATGCTGGACTTATTTTTCCAGCTGTGTTCCCCCACAAATAATGAATGTAGTGGGAGGAACAAAAAAAGGAAAATATCCTATGATTCCCTCTGAAAGGCACTGGTGTCAATTCCAGCTCTTAACACAATATCTGTTTCTAGCTTCCACGTTCCTGGACTTATCCCAAGTTTGTGTCCCCACTCAGCACCCTGGTGTGTCTCTCTCCCTGTTGTAACCACTGGCTATCCAGATGCCCACCCTCCCCAGGACACACTCAAGGCTGCTTTCTTGTCCTCTCTGAGAGTTTCCTGCCTTCTCTGGGAGGACTTCTGGGCAACACCCCAGAATTTGGCGGGTGGTACCCATGTTACACTTCGTCCTATTGACTGGAGATTTTGAGCTGGGGGATGGAGTTAAAGAAAAACTGTAAATAATTCACTTCAGTGGAAAAGAGAGAATAGGAAACAAGGGAAATTCTTCTAAGTCTCAGTGAAAACTCGAAGGTGAGGCAAGTTATCTTGATTCTTCCAGATGCCTGGTTTATCAACATGTCAGAGGTAGGGTAGTAACAAAACCCAAATTCCTGAGATGAGATCAGTAACCGGAATGACGTTCAGCTCTAAGAAATGAGACCATTGCCCTGAGGATTTCTTTCATATTTAACAGAATGTTCACAACTACTCTTCTACATGAGGCATTTCTGCTTATTAAATACCAAGGGGAACAGCGTTCAGCGCATCCAATTCTGCCAAGCCACCCAGCCAAAACTCAGACTATTTCTCTGAGATCACAGGTCAAGTCAATAAAATTTTTCTTTTATTCTTTTCAGGAGACAGAGATTATATAAAATCCATCTGTTCTGTTAGCACTGTCAGACCTCTGCAATACACAGGTGCTTGATGTATGGTATTAGCTTTCCAGACATTTTGATACCCTGTCATTCCAATAAACTATTGAGATTGAAAAGTGAATTGAGAAGAGGAAGAAAATGCCTCGACTCCTCTGACAGCCATGAAGAATTTCACAAATGCTCTATTCCCCCTGAGGTATCACCAGATAAGCACAAGCTCTGTTCCCGTTCAGCTGGCACTTGCCCTGTCACAGGAATGAAGATGTGCTGCCTTCTTGGGAATGGCATGAGAAAATGTGACAAAAATAAAGAGTTATCAAGAAAATCTGCATTAACCTCTGTGACTGTAAAACACTGCTTCTGCAGCTTGAAATAAAACCCCCAAGGTAGTGAAAACAAATGGATTTGGACAGAAATATAGCAGCATGCAGGACTTTTCAAGTTTCAGATCTGGGTATCTGTGCTCAGTAATTACATTAAGTGGACTAGATTTCCTCAGGAAACTTTGTTTCCTTATGAAGCTGCACTGTTTTATTAGAATGTTTTGCCTGGTTTGCTCATATACAGCTGTACGGGACTGTTCCATGTAGCTTGCCTTATTTAAAAGGAACAAGCAAACAGATACTTTCAAAGCTCATTTGAAGATGCAAGCATCAATTGGTTATCCCCAGCTGCAGCTACCAAGCAAGAGTTTCAGGTGGGCAGATCCACACTTGGCAGAAAGCCCAATGTGTCCCTGAGAGAGCTCTGCAGTACAGCTCAAAGAAGTCTCTTCAGTACCATCTGCAACCTGGAATAGGGTGCCTCAAATTAGCCCTGTCTTCTGAAACAAGCAGACCTCAAAGAACCTGTCAAACAGAAACATGAGATTTTCCTACTTTATTGTGTTTCCTGTGAATTTTGGTTTGAGCAGAAATTCATCATGACAGAATAAAACCACAATATTTTTCCACCCACGACGTTAAAACATGAGATTTTACTTTACACTTTTAGTTTTTTGATGCAAGAGAAGAAGCAATAGACGATGTTCCCTACAGTTACTCTACCCAGGATGTCAAGGTGGCACGTTTTACTGTATATCCACCTGTTCTCCATGGTTTTGAACTCCTCGAGGTACAGATGAAAACCCACCTTTACCACCTACATACCCCGCCATTCCTGGTGAGAGATGCTGCATGCTACATGCAGAGCTCTCCTAAAATATCCTAAAAAAAGAAATAAAAAAATCACAGGTGATTTTTTATGTTGGGCAGGAAGAGGTATGTTTGCATACTCGCTGTCAGAGCTGGTTTTAGAGAGCAGCCATCAGGAAAAATGACTTTTTGAGGAAAAGGTGAAGAGAGGACTGGGACTGTAGATTGCAGGGTGCTGCAGGGCAGGTCTAACCACTCATGGGCAGGATGACCCAGCACTCACACCCTTGTTCAGAGTCTTTGAGAATCAACCTTCTCTGTTTGAAAATACTGAATTAGCTTTTCCATTCAACTCTCCTGATTTTTCCCACTCCTGGGAGGGGCACAGTGGGGGCCAGGGGGGGCTACAGCTACCAAGGCTATTTCTATTTCACACCACTGTGGTTCCATTTGTCCTTTTTCCTTATGTTCCCTCTGAAGTAATCCTCATTGGGCTGCTCTGCTCCCCTCCTAACCCTGGATGAAGGATCTGCTGGATCTGCCTCCCTCCCAACCCTGAGTAAGCATTAGCAATACCCTCGCTGAGCTGCTGTAGGAAAAAGGGTTGGTGTGCTCAGGAGTAGATAGGAGGGTTAAATGAATAACAATGAAAAATAATTGCTAAGATTTTAGGATGCAGAAGTGACTGAGATGAGAACAGTCCAGGGGTATGGGAATCTCACAGAATGAGCTATCATACTCTAAGCAGTGCAGAGGCCCCCAAAATGTCATAGGGATGCCATATATTCATTATCTTGCAGAGTTTAATATTACTTCATTCTGCCAAAAGGCATTAGGCACATTTGAGCTGATTTATGCCACTGCTGCCATTTTTCTTCATGGAAATACAGAGAAGCTTCCTTGGTGCTAATACACAACAACAGGATACAGCAGAGAAATAACTGTTCAGTTAAGATACCTCTGTTGGGATAAAGCTCTTCAACTAAGCTTCCTGCACTCAGGCTAAAGAAAAATCTTCTTTACCTCAAGGATTAGAGCTATCATTCACTGAAAGGAAGCTGTGACAATACATAATACTCTTCTTGTTATGATCTGGAAATGTACTTTTCACCTAGTTATGAACAGACCTATTGGACTGGGCTGGCTTTTATTTTTAAAATCAAGAAAAGGTACCTTTAATACAATTCACAGACTAGTAATTTTTTGAAAAAGAAAAACCACAAAATTAAAGGTTTTGTCCTTCTTCTGAGCATGTCTCTGGTATATTATAGTAAGTGTGTAGATTTGCTTGGATGTGTTTTTAATAATTTAAAAATTGTAATTGCATATCGAGACAAAATGGTCTAAACTGCCAGATCTGCCACTGCAAGATTCTCCTCTCCCTTATTTTCATTAGATTTTCATTTTCCCTTTTCATTAAAATCTTTATGATATTTAAAAATATTTCATTCAATTTGAAGAATAATGAAAATGTGTTCCTCTGTTACTTTTGCTTCAGCCCTAAAGTAAATTTTCACTAATGCTAACATAATAAAACACTGGTTTTACAAGATATTTAGCTTACAGAACTAAGCAGTTTTGCTATTAGAAATTCAGTTGTTCATTTTATTAGGAACAGGGTTTATCTTATGCTTGTAAAATTTGATCAGAATTTCCTTCTTTTTAATTCAAAAAGAAAGAAATTTCTTGGTTTCTTAGAATATCCCCTGACAGATGTTATAAAATTTCATTGATTCCATTATCTGGCAATAAAAGCACAGTTAGGTCACTAGATTATAAAAATGTAATTAATACTAGTTAATCCAATGGGTTTTTATGAATAACCACACCAAATATTTGATGTCTTCGAGTTATTCTTAAATATATAGCTAAATAGATTACTTCTTTTATCAGAAAGCCTGATCTATCAATAGCATCCAACTATACTGTTTTCCTAATATATGGTTAAGGATCTTTTACACAGGTTTTTTTTCTGATCAATGGATTCTTCGGTGTGCAACAAGTATCCCAAACCAGAATCATTGGCTGCTTTTTCTCCCTCCCAGCTTATTACAATTAAAGCTTTACATTTTATGCAGTTGGTGAGCTCTATGGACTGAAGTTTTTAGAAATACAATTTGGTTCAGACTTAAGAGTTTTGACTATTTTTTTCACCATTACTTAATTTACCAGATTGGTTAATGACAAATGAAGAAACAGTAGACTATGTGGTTGCACTCAAAGGTCTTTTGCAACGTAAATGAGTCTATGATTCTATATTCAGCAACAAAACTGGGCAGATATGTCAATTTTTTATGCTAAACTTAATAAGCAAACAACTAAATAAATATATTCTACAAGGATTCCTACTAGACCTTATTTATAACATTGTGACTTCTATACTGGTTTGACTATTTCTTGCCATGGAAGTAAGAACTCATATGGCTGCGCTGACACCACATGTGACTGCATTAAGATCTTCAGTTAGTTAATCTGCATGACTCTTATGCTCACCACCTGACAGAAAAGAAACAAATTCAGGGAAATAAATTATTTGGCCACCATATAAAGTAGAGAAAATAAACTTGGGTTTCTAACTTAGAACTGCTCCCCTGTGTACTCTTTCACACCTCCAATGTGTCAGATTCTCCTTGTCTTTTTGATCTCCTGCTCAGACCTGTTTGAAAGGAACTGAGAAAGAAAGGCAGGCTGCAAATAGTTATTTCCATAAGTGGTTTTGCACTGAAAACAGCTGTGTAGAATGCTCAATGCACTGAACATCAGTCTTGCAGGCCACGGCACTTAACAAAAAGACAACTAATTTTTTGGCACTTGGGTTAATCCTATTTGAGTCATTGAAGAAAAGAAAACACTATAATACAGGAAGTTTCAATACTAAATGTGTTGCAAAGGTATAAATGTACATATAATTTCAAAAGCAGCATTTACAGGTAGTCAATAACCTTGCTAGATGAAGACTCTGCTCTCTTTTCTAGAAAAAATGATGGCTCCCATTTTCAGTAAAGTACTCATAACAAAACACTTTTACTGTAGTAAATGAGAAAGCCTGTATTTATAGTCTTAGACAAAATTAAGCATCATATTATTGCCATATGTGTGTACATATATATAATATATATCTCATGGGATGTACTTCAAAAGAAGAATTATGAAGAGAGCAATAGAGCTTTTGTCAATTTTTTCATAAAGAATTAAAGTTTGTGTGATTTAGAAGCAAATGGAGCAATTAATATAAAATACATTTGATAAAGCCAGCAACAAGATAGTAAGTATTCCTATCAATATTTGAGTAGGTAAAAAAAAATGAAGAAGAAAATAAAGGACAGAGTGTGAAAATAAATAGGATTGACAGAGAACTTATGGATGTTAGATGTGTGTATGGGAAACCTGGTGCCTGAATGTGTCATGTACTCCCTAGGGAATAACTAGGCTGTGAAATTACTATTTAAAAACAAAATTTTAAAGCCTGTATAAGGTGATGGTGCTAGGAAAAAGAAATATACTTTCTCAAAGACTGCCTGATTTGAATGTGGCAATAAGGATAACAGGACAAGATGTTTATTTGTTTGTTTGATCATAAATGATGAGGAAAGCCCTAGTAACAGGAGTGACATAACTTTAGGCATACTCAGCACATAGAACTGAAAACAGTAGTGAACCTGGAGGTTCTACATTAACTTTAATGACCAAGAATAGAAAATTAAAAAAGCTGAGAAAATGGGATTGCAATACATACAGAAATTAACAGGCCTATTTTAATGGCCATTAACATTTTAAATTTAACCACTGAAGCAAATCGTGGACTGGTTTAAATCAGCATTACTTCAATAACCCACTGTAATTATTTTTGTACTCACTGAAAATTTGATCCCTAAACTCAATCATTTAGAGAACAGCCACAATCCAGCCACTGGAGGGACTTAAATCTTGAGAAATAATACTGGTATATCTGAGAATTATAAGATGGTCTGAACATGCTGACTAAAGAAATTGCAAGCTGTTACCTAAAACACAAGAAGCATAATAAAAGACTGAGCTGTGGCATTAATGTTCAGGTTCCATACTTTTGCTATTCTGCATTGTTGGAGATAAAGAGCAATATTCTGTATTTCTTCAGAATATGCAAGGAAAATAGGAAAACTTTTGTTGGTGTTGACACTGATGCATGGAAAAGTAATGAAATCAGATACTCACCAACCTGCTTTATTGGTTTTGAGGCAGTTGAGGAATCCATATGTCAATCTAACATGCTCTCTGACATAAACCTGACAATACCCATTTAATGAGAGGGTCATAATCTGAAGCAGGTCTGTCCTTCAACAAAGTTTAAGCATTTTCTTTTAAAAGATTCAGGCTTTATTACCTAAATAAACATCTGAGACCCCTCCAGTTTAGCTGGGAGATGAGTTTGTTTTAGCTCAATCCAATTTACCAAATCTGCCAGTTCCATGATGGGGATTCACCCTGAGCTGACAGACCTCTGACTGCTCTCTCACACAGAGAACAACACCAGAGACAGTCTTACCACAAGGTTCTCCCAAACTGAACCATTCTCACAAGTTTCACAGCCCAGGGCAAGGGATGCTGAGCAGCAAGGAAAGGGGTAATGCCATGTCTGTATTTTAGCAAACTTCACAAATTCCTTTGTACCGAGAAATGAGAGCAGTGGAAGACACTCCTATTGCTCAAGCTCTGCTTAGAAGTGTGAGGTGGAAAAGCAGGAAATCTTTCATTGGCACTTCAGGGAAGGGTTGCACGTTGTTCTGATAGGAAATATTAACATGGTAAGTGTCTGAGCGTGACTAGAGCAAGAAGGCAAGCTTGAAGTTTGCTTAGTTGCTCTGCATGAAGCAGAGAGCCTGAAAGGGAGCATCCCTGTGTCGTGTCTCTCTGCCCTTCTCAGGCATAATTCATCAGCATATTCTCAGATAATTCATCTGCATTTCCCCCCTCTAACCTCCTGACAATTTTCCCTAATTGTCTTCTTCTAATACAAATTCATTTTCAGTTTCTACCTTTTGTTCACGTTTGCTCAGTAGTTTTCAGATCTGCATCTGACAGATGAACAGCACAATCACGTAAACTGCAGTTTCTTAGGAAACCAATCTAAAAATGAATATCTATGCTTTTCAGATATTTTAACTACAGTGTCACAGTTCAAGATCCATGCTAAAGAAGAATGAATACATGTGACAAGGGAAAGCAAGCATTTAAGAGCTTTGAGAAGCTGGGATCTCATTTGTGTTCACATGCCCTGGCTTCTGTAACTGGCAGATGCAGAACACAGTAGTACACGTGCTGCAGGGAAAATAAAATTCAACAGCTTAAGGAAGGGGCCACAGTGAACTGAAGATATATATAAGATTGGAGCCAGCAGGAGGCAAGCTGCTCCCTAGTCATATTTTATCCTAAAATACTTTGTGATGAACACAGGGATTAGTCTTGGATTTAGAGACTAGAGAGTAAAAAAGGGTGTAAAGTTTGGACAGATGGGAGGTTATGCACAGTTAAAACTCTTGCATTTTTATCAAAACTATTAGAACATTCAAGGTTCTACTCAAAACTTAATGCAAATTTTCTTCTTTTTTTCCCCACTTTTAGTTGTAGCCCAATAATTGGAAATATAATCAAAAAATGAGCACTTACAGAAAGAGGAAGTTTTCAGTTCTTCTAAACCTCATTTTAACCCGTTCTTATACACTGATTTTAAAATGACTCTCATGACACTGAATGTTTTCATCATGGTATCAGCGCACCTTAGCCTGGTAACACAGAGAAGTAAAATTATATTCAAAATGACCTTGTCATCTCATGCCTACATTCTTAAAATTGGAAGGACAATTATGATCCGAGCAGGGACCAGTCTAGCAGAAAACCTCATGGGGATGCAGCATTCCAGTGGGACAGGAGCTGGGTCCACAGTGCCTTTGTCTTCTGTTTTATGATGATACACATGGACTCTCCTAGAGAGAAAGCCATCAAAAGGCCAGAAGCAACTTCATGATCATGCTTTTCAGCTCTCCAGAGCAAGCTCAGCAGAAATCCTGCTTTAATGTCCAGGTAATCTCCCCTGGGGAGTTCCCGGTCTGAACGGCACAAGAAGGAAAGGTGACCTACCTAACGCCATATCTGATCCCACATCAAGAAGAGTTTAACACCACCAGTGAGCTGCTGGAAGCTTCAGTCTCAGATGCTAATTCAGTACCAAGAGACAGGATTTTGCAGAAGAAAAAGCCAGCAGTGACTGAAGCATTTCATTCTGTTCAAATCATGGCAAAGCTCTACAAATTCTAAGTGGCAGAAATAATAAATAGTATTTTTCTCATAGAAACACACTCATGCTCAGCACTTTCTGTAACACAGCATCTGGCCAGAGAAATATATTTACTAATCATCAAAGAAAACTGACTCTTAAAACTTCTGAAGTTGAGAATCTTATTGGGTTTGATTTTCTTCTTTTCCTTTTTTGTTCTGACTACAAGTATATTATTCCATTAAAACTGGGACAACTCTAATTTGTTCTGGAATATACAAAACAATAAATAGGTTTGGAAGGTAGCTAAATGATGAAAATAGAGTTAAGGCATTTGATAATCATATTGAAAATTCAATTTATTCCACTCAGCTCCATTCCAAACCGTTAATATTTTTTTCTACGACATATGATCAGATAAAAACAGATAGAAAAACCTACGATTATGAAATATAATAAAGGAATTACAATACAGGTGTCAGATCCCTAAATTGAATGGCACACATATTCCATGACTGGTGACATTTTGTTGTTTCTCTGTGAATTACTGTGAAGAAACATTTTAAGTTTAGAACTTAAAAAGTGTAATTTCTGAAGGAAAATCAACTTAATTATGTATGCCATTATATTTTTCAAATTGCATGGGAACTGCACACTATTTATGTACACATATTTGGTGGCCAACAATTTCCATGCTTATTTCCACTATTTCCAATCTATCTCTCCTGTATTCAAAATATTTTTGTTTGACTTGGAATCCTCAGACTTGCCTATTAATCTGGGTATGACCTTCATACTACCATTAAAAAAATCAAGTTAGACATAAGAAACACCTTATCATAAATTATTTAACTGAAATAGACTTTTTTTAATATTTACTTTTCACCTGTATGTAAAAAAAGCACTTGTAAAAGAAAAGTGATTTTTTAAAATGAAACATACTCCAGTGCTGAGCATTCACATTTCCACTTGTTGTCAGTGTTAATGGCTGTGTTGTGATTTCCTGAAATGTAGGGTCAGCGACAGAAAAACAGATTATAACACTAATTCTTGCCTTAATAGAAGAAAAAATCTGATTATGTAAAGAACCTGAGAACTCCTTTTGAAATATCAGATGCAGTTCTTGAGGAAAACAAAAGGCAACAGGCATTTCTCTGAATAATGCTGATCATACTTCTTCTCAAGTTACAGTGTGTGAATTTCATGTCGTATCAATTAATAAATTCTTATAGCTACTTTTTTAAAAAAACACTGTCTTATAGTGGACTTAATGATTTTGATAAATGAAGAAGAGCTATCTATAACTGAGAGGTTCATTATGCTGTGACAGGTTTTTCTTGTAATTGACCCTTTTTTCACTTTTTGACAAAATTAATAAATATTAAGGTCTATCTAAGATATTATTTCAATCTTGCTCCAATTGCCATCATCTGTTAAAACAGCAAGAAGTGAGGCATGACAAAAATGTCATTCCCAGAAAGTTATTCACTCTCAGCCAATTTTACAATTGTCTCTGGCAAATTATTGCATTAACTGCATTTCCCAACATCCAAACACAAAATCAGCAAAAAAAGCTGCTATACACATCAACAGGTCCCATTTGGAAAATCACTGTGGCCACTACGTGCTGAAATGCCTTAAGCCAGGCTCACACCTCTGAAATTCATCCACACATGATCCTGACACACCCAAAGCACTGTAAGACCTACCAACTACACTCTCTTATTTATTTTAGGCATGAAATCAAAGCTATGCTGCATATTAATAATGCAAAACACTGCATTTCAGCACAATGTGCTTCCATTACTGCATCAAGGCACGCTCCATTTAGAGATAATGCAGGAGCTGACTCAGAAGAAACCCAGTGATTAAACTTCAGTCTAACTGATCATTATTTTACATTCAAAATACTAATTCTTTCAAAAAGGAGGTGGCTAAAGCAAAATCTAAAGAAAAGGCTGAAGGTATAGACAGCATAAATACCTAAACTTCACAGTTACGGTATTTTTATGGTTCAGACTGTTTCCTGGGAAACATGTTAGAAAAAATATTCAACAGTAATTAGGGCCACAGATTTATGTATGTTTAGAAATTCCCTGTCAAGGAGGAAGATAAGGTATTTGAAGTAGACAGGTTCTAGCAGCCAGACAGAATGGGGATGGATAAAGCATAAAAATTTGCTGAAGTCTTTTAAAATAAAGTAATTCCTCACAAAGAAGCATTAAAGTTAGTCTGCATTGTCAGCAAACACCTTAATGAGAAGGTCACAGACAAGCTACTTTATTCTACAGGCGCCATTAAGCCTATTAAATTTATTTCCACCTTATTGACACAATTTTGCATTTGAAAGCCTGGTACCAATGGCATTAAACCACTCAAAGATTATTAACAATTAAACAGAAGTCTAATTTCACAGGAAGCCAAAGGTTCTGAGGGTCAAAATCCGTGCTGGTAAGAAGGCAGATATGCCCTAATAACACTTCCATGGAAAAATAAGAGACTTTTCTGTCTGTAAGATGTGAGAAGATACAGGTCTGAAAACAGGTTGACATGTTGTGCTTGCAGATCCACACGCTTAGAGCACTGTAGTGATCTGAGCTGTACATGCAGTGAGGCAGCAGTCAAACAAGGATAATTTTTCTGCAGAACTTCTGTACACATTTTCCTTGCATGCCAAGAGAAGAGGCTCAGCCTTGGCCTCACCTATTTGGTTGATAATGGGCAGCAAGAGTGGCCTAAAACTCAACAAGGTCAACACAAAAGCTAAAAAAATCTGGTGATGGAGGAGAAAATGCGTGCAGAAAATTTCACTCTGAAACACTCACAGCTAAGCACTGTAATGCTCTTATAGCCAAATAAATAAATAAATTAAAAAATCATATAGCTCTTTTCAGACTTTATTGTCTCAAAATTGGCAAGGATATCAGGTCTGAAATGCTCCCATGGGAGATTCAAACAAAAATCTATTGACATTTTCAGAGGTCTTAATCTAAAATTGTGTCTGCCACTCTACGTGTTATAAATAGACTGATACAAAACAAAAGTATTTGATTAACTGAGTTTCTCTCATGTTTATGAGACTGTTTTCATTCTGTTTTCCCCTGAGTTTCAAACTGTGATTCGGAAAGAATGTGTGCATTGGAAAACGAAGGGAAGAACAGCTTCCAAGGTAAGAGAGAAATGATTTTCTATTAGCTTTGATCTGGGAGCATCAACACTCTAGACGGAGTGAATCTGTGATTCAGGATATTTGCTTGGGGGAATCCTGCCTATCAAGACTCAAAATGAGTTCCCTCTGCAAAGCTGGGAAACACGCTATTTGCCAATGTAATTTTCTTTTTCGTTAATGTGACATGATTGTAGCAGTATGCTGCTTCAGCACAACCAGACTCCTCCTTAACTGTCTTCCATCATCTGTCAGGGGGATTTCCTCAACAGAAATTTTGTTCTAGAAGCTAAATTGTTGTGGCTCCTCTCCTATGCCATATTAACTCTTTGGATTCCCAGTGTTGGCTGTACAGGGCAGGCATGACATTTTTCATTCATACTCTTTCCATTGGTCTTTTCAGTGCACAAAATAGATTTTCTCATCCCATCACAATAAAAATGTCAGTTTAGCCAAGCACTGATTTTGGAAGGAAATAGGAACCTGTTTGAATCATCGTATTTCAATTTTTTTAAATAAAATAAAGTATTTATGTTCTTAATTTCAAGTAGGTGGTTTTGTTGGAAATCGCTAATTCCATAAATTAAAGTATTTGATTGTAGTGATGCTACATTTTCAGATGCTCCTTTGAGAACCTTATAATGTACAATGTAACTGCAAAACTACCGGGGGGAAAAAAAAAGTCACAAAAAGCAACCTATTTTACCAACATGAAATCTTATGAATAATCTAGGATGAGTTAGTCTAAGAATTTTTCTGCATATAAAACTGGAGAAGTCTAAGATTTTGTTCAAATTCATTAAAACCCTCTTTTTTGTTTTTCTTTTTTTAGCATAACCACTCACTTTGCATTGCAAATCTTTGCAGAAAAGACGGGCAAGAAGTTATGAAACAATATTGGTTTTGTGGATCTGAAGTCAAGAGATGAAAAAAACAATACTGCAGGATGCACACATTTCTAACTTCTTCTAACTAAATAGCAACCTCTTTGCATAACTCCAGCAGGGCAGGAATAGCTCAATTCAACTATATCCTTTTAAATTTTTTCTTTCCAGAAAATAATTACATTCTCAAGGAAGGAAGGAGAAAAACAAGCGACATGAGTGCTCAAGGAAGATGGGAAAATAAAATAAAGGAAAAAGAAAAGGGAAAAAAAACCTACCAAACCAAATCAACAAGAAGTAAACAAAGGAAAATCAGGCTTTTTGAGGGGATTGTTTTTAGACAAATACAGCAGCAATGAAGTTAGAGCTGTGCAGGGCAAGAACTAAGACCTCCAGCCTGGGTCTTGGCTTTTACTGTCTTTTACTCTGCACAATCAAATTCTTACAGGTAGCATTAGACATCAAGCAATGGAGAAAGGTTCTGTTCCACCAAAGATTTCCCACGTGCCCTTTCAACAAACCACTTTACCTGTGCCCAGTCCTTCGTATATTCACTGGGGACAAGAGCATGTTGTAGCCTTCAAGGTGTCCTGTGACATCAAAGACATTTTGAACTGAGCCTTCAGATAAGAGCAGTAGCAGTGGTGATCAAATCAATCCTGCAGGTAATATATGGCTACTAAAAGAAACTGAGCAATTAATGAGACAGGCTTGAATTTCTCTCTCCTGTGGCCAAGTCCTAAGTAATTATGGTGGGAGCAAGAGCAGAACCATCCCAAAGAGCTATGGTGTGCTATGATGCAAATAAAACAATTAGGAATCAAGGAATTAATAAAGACTTCATTTGTGTCAGATCTGAAATATCTAACCAATATAACTGGCTTTAATTTGACTTTTTTTTCTAGGGCATATGACAGAAATTTAATTAAATCAATACGTTTCTCCTCAATGTTAACTATCTCTTTCTTTCATCTCTATATTTGCTTCTTGACCATTATTAAACTCAGTAACTCAAGTCAAGTAAATGTGAAAACTTGAAGGAAAAGCCTTTATAAGTAGACAATTATGTACTTTCTATTTTTAAATAGTATTTCTATTTCAGAGGAAAAAACTTTAACAGTTCGAACTTCTAGAGCTATTAAGCAGAACGATATTAGGGAATAAATAATTATGGGAATAATATACAAATGGATGACTAATTAATAGAAAATTTTCTGACAATTCTTTGTCTTGCTTGCAAAATTTACAGGTGAAATTTTTGAAAATGCGTGTAAGAAAACCCAAACTGCTACCAGCTGAATGTTTTGATAGACATCTTGAAAACAAAAAAAATATGAATTTTGGACAAGTAATTATTATCCTACATGACTGTGGGATTATCCTACATGTCTTCTTTGGGGGAAAAAATGTCCCTTAACCAGTTAATTTTTTATAAACACATCTCAAGAGAGAAACTCTTTAATTTAATACTGAGATGACCCTTGTTTGGTCACATGAACTCAATGAAATCCTATGTATGAATAAATATCCAAGCATCCACATCCATGAATCTCACAGCAGCACACCATGATTCTCATTTTTAGATCCTGCTCTGTATAAGCTGAGTTCCCAGAAAAGGGAAAATAAAGGAAACAACAGCTCTGTTCTTTCCTTAGAAGAAAAAGAAACAAGATGGGCTCCTTGCTGCTACGCTATAGGAAAGCACAAAATCTCATTGGAACAGGAAACAAAAGCTGGAGTATTAAACACTCATCCTCATGAGTGCAAAATGGAATTTATAGATGCAAAAGCAGGAGGTTCCCTTCCACCAGCAACCAAAACAGCTGTAAAGTTTTACCATCAATGCTTATATCAGACAGACTTGGCTTAAGTTCTTGAAAGATCACTATGCTCTTGAGTTTGAGGGTATAGCCTTTTTTTAATAATTTTGTCTCTAAACTCATTTTAATTCATCTATAAGCAGCTTCTCACAAGATTCTCCCACAGGTATTAACCTGTGCTGTAATGTGAAAATGCTCAACCTACCTATTCCCTAGCAACGAGTTTACTCCGTGTATAAAGCAGCACTATTTCTAGAATCTAAACTGATTGCAGTGATCTGTGGCATTCCTGATGAGAACTTATGATTTTTTTGTCATTTGCAAAATCACTTTTTGCCAGCTTTGCATTTCCCAAATGTAGCATAAAGAAGAATCCTCTTTTTTTTTTTTCCCCCCTGTATATTTCCACTTGGCCCAATCAGCCTTTTTCCTTAAAAAAATTGGGGATTTGTATGGTTTGGGTGTTTTGGCTTTTTTTTTTCATTTGCTATTGAATCCTAAATCAAGGTAAAAAAGTATAAAAGGCATTCTTGAAAAAGATAAGTCTTCTGAGTTCATCACCATTTAAAGAGATCAGTTGAACCAATCCACTTCAGCAAGAACAGGATTAAAAGAGCAACCAGGCTGAATTACGCTTTTAACTTTAAAGGTGATTGTTGTGTTTACCTCCAGAGAGCATTCAGAGATAAATGGCTGCTATTAAAGTGATGATCTCATCAACTCATGGCAGCCTTTCTCTTCTCATACACTGTGAAGAAAACAGAATTATCCCACTGCCTGGAACACGTTTTATTATCTCATACCTCGCAAACTGAGAGAAATTAAGGCAGTATCTTCAAGTCTTAGCCATCATATAAAGAACAGGTCAAATTCCTTTCATTCACACTTGCAGATGAGCACAATTGTTAATAGGATTTTAATTCATTCCTACAGAATCTCATATTTCTCCTCAAATGGTGATCAAATGGTTTGCCTTTTGCCCTGGAAACATTCACATGATCCATCTCTCCTTCACTGTCAGCCTCCTGCATGGTGGCATTAAGAGTATCAGCACAAACATTCCCTTTCTTGAAAAACCAAAAGCGCTTGACAATGTTTTACAGGAATTTTACAAAAGCACACACAACATTCACTGTCACATCGTACACCTGTCCTGCCTGACACCACAGTCATTTCACAGACTGACTCTCTGTCACAGGGATCAGAGGATAGACTGCAGTGCCCAGTGTCATAGGATAACATGACCAGAGCCAAGGAACTCCAAATGTTAGTTTTCTGCCTCAGACAGCCATCAAGACACTTTTCTTGAATAGTAATAAAATATATTGTACATTACCCATGCTATGTAACTAGTTAATATTCTCTCTTAAGCATCTAACTCTTAAGCAGCAAGTTCTCGTGCAAACTGAACTTTGAAAATAGCTCTTTCAGCATCACCTCATAATCAGAGTTTAGGTTCAAGCAACCCTGAAAATCATGTACAGTCAAAAACACTATTCAAAGGCGGTGGCCAAAGAAAAGACCCTTTGACTTAGCTTTTGCTTTAAACTGGAACACAATGTTCCTCTTTCACAATTCAGCCTTAGAGATAACACACAATGGAGACACATCAACATGAAAATACTTCTTGATGGAGATAAAGAAATATTTCTCCATAGCAACCATGAAAAGCTTTACAAATGTCCTTAAATTGGTCCAAAAGTTAATTCCCAGTTTTGTCACTGACTCATTACATATGCAAGGCACTTAACCACTCTACACTGATAAAAACCCTTTGGTCAACAGGTCTGAGTATTAGGAAATTTCTTAAATATTTTTAACATGCTCTGCAACCACTAGATGAACCTTGTGTGAACAGAAAATATTACTAGACATTACTCTGGGAAAAGAATTCTTGTCTTAACAATGGCATTGAGGAATTATGTCACCAGTTAAGCACAATGCATAAAAAAAATTGTAATCCAGTCCTTCCCCCCACATTTTGATATGCTTCACTAGCATGTCCTAAATGAACATATTTCAATTTATTCTACTAACACCATAATGAGAAAGGCAGTACAAATAACCTGGGGTTTTTTCCCAAAAGGGCTATAAGTTTCAGGGGACAAAAGGGACTATGCCAAGGAGAAAGCAATGTCAAGCCTAGTGGTGACTCGGTTAGGTGCAAAGTTACCAGCTTTATCCTGAAATGGATATCCCTTTATTTCTCTATATTTTAATTTCTTTCTTCTTAATCCTTTATAACAACTTGGGTCTACACAAGGTCAAATGGAAAAGTACTGAGCTTATCTAAGAGGAAAATAACAAGAGTATAGCAGGGAAAAAAAATCGAGGGGAAAATAACAGAGAAGTAGCAATCAGGTTTGCTGTCTCACAATATCCACAGGAATTTAGGGTATTCCATGCCAGCAGCAGAAGGTTAGAAAAACAAAAAGATCTTCAGCTATAAGCATTCAGACACACAGGCTATTGCTGCTCTCAAACTCCCTTATTTTTGTCTTAGGTTGAAGTTTGATTTCAGGTGCTTTGAGCACAAAGCAGTGTTGTATTAGGTGGACAAGACCAATCTCCTCTGCTACTAAAAAGTTAAACTTTACAGGATCACAAAGCTCTAATGTTTTCTGTAAAGAGCAAGATATTTTTCTTGCTTCATCAAAAAGACAACACACCAGTGTCACAGTTGTGAAAAGCCGTTCATTTAACTGTTATTCGCTGGGGGGGTTGTATTGCTATTTTTGTTTCTTTCTAAAGTCACCGGCACATGGGAGAAGTTAGAGGGTTTAGTTACCATCTGGGCAGTGAAAATGTATTACTAGTATACAGGAATTTATATAATTTACTTGTAAATTTAACAATTCTTCACAGTATCTTTTTTCAGCATACGCTGGCCAAAACAAACGAGAATTGAAACAAAGCCTTCCTGGAACAGATGTTATAAAGACATAAAGGCGAAAATAAAAACTGACAAAGGGCTTGCAAGCCCTTTATTATACCTTCCACAGAAAGAAAAAGAGAGCAAAAAATTTTCTCATGTAGAATTATGGGTGAATGAATGGCTTGCAACTGAATTATTTCACTTCATTTGAGTGGCTATTTAAAGAAAAGAATATATACCCTATAAACTCTGGAAAGTCCTACAATTAAGTACAAAAGAATTGACCAAGTCATGGCATACAGCCTGGGAGAGGTTGAAACATAGGTGCTTTTTGAGAGAAGCCTGGAAAACCGCTTCAGAAAAAGTTGATATATGTTGACTAAAGTGTTTTTCAGTGCAATTATAGAAAGATTAGAAGGAAAGGTGAGGAGAAAAGTAAAGTCAAGGCTGAACATGTAAGGAACTAGTTTCCTCTACTTTGCCCAACAAGTACATAAGAAATGGCACTGCTCTTGCACTGTTTACAGGCTGGCAGAAAACATTTACAGATAACTGTCAAAGGATCAAATCATCTTGATTATTTATTGTGAATTCAATTCCAGTCCTTGTCTCCAGTGGAGCTCCACTGAGGGGATCAAGGGCTCTTACTGCAGCTCTGTCAGAGCCTTTGCTGAGGAGATGAGGCAGGGGCACAGCACTAGGCTTGGGTCAGGTAGATGTAATTGTCCTGTGCCATAAAGAGAAGAGCCAGGCACTGACAGCGGGATCCACTCAAGGAGACCAGCAGGGAAGGAGAAGGGCCCCCAGGGTAGAAGGAAAGGTGAGGGAAGAGTATCCTCTGAGCAAACTGCCCTCTTCTGAAGACTATGCTGTAACGTTGACAGGAGTGGCACATATCCAATCACATTGCTAAATGGAGCACAAGTAATCAGCTAATTATCTGTTTTACATAATGAGTGAAGGATGTGTTTTCACCCCAGGAAAACTGACAAAAGGAAGAAACAACATCTGCTATAACCATCACAGGGCCTGTGTTTCCACTCAGATAACATGGCAGACCAAACTTCAGAGAGAGGTGTCAAAACACCAAGTCAAGCACCTCTCTCCCCAGCCTGGGAGAAGGCAGCTGTGCTGAGATCAGATCAGCACCTGAACTTGACTCTACTATGGGTAGCTGAGTTGGCCCTGGAGATGTGGGAGCACTCAGGAAGGTTTCTGCAGCTGGTAAAACTAAAGTACTGCTGAAGGTAAGTGGTTGTGTTGATGGAAAAGAATTGTTACCTTAAAGGCTGATTTTGCTCTGCATAACCTCACAACATCCATGTTGCCTGCTCCTTCTTTCAGAGGTCCTAAACTCTTCTTTTTTTCCTGAGTTACAGCCAAAGCTCTCTGTTTAGCCACACTGGTCTTCCCCTTTGGCTTTCAGCACAGAAGACAGCCTGTTCCTGAGCCTTTTAAGATTTCCTTCTTGAGGAATGTCCAGTCTTCCTGGACTCCATTGCCCTTTTGGAATGCCTCCCAAGAGACTCTTTCAACCAGTCTCCTGAACAGGCCAAGGTTTGTCCTTCACAAGTCCAAGGTAGTAGTTCTGCTAACACCCCTCCTTCTCTGAGAATCAAAAATCATTTTGTGATCACTACGCCCAAGACAGGATCCAGTATCCAACCACATGGAATCACAGATGCCATTATAGCACACCAGACTTCCTGGGAAGAGGACTTTTCCCTTAAAAGTTACAGCCATTAACACCATCGTTTAAAAAGCTAATACAATAAACATAAGCATATCCCAAAGGTTTTCATTACAGCTCTGAATTATATCAAATTGTAAATTTTTTTCAGTAATCTCAGAGCAGGCAGAAAACTGGCCCAGAACCAAGCACTGATGGACAGATCTCACGCTCAGTAAAAATCAAAACTAGTGACTATTGATACTTCTCTGAATGTCTGTGAACATGGTAACTTTGGAGCCATGACAGCATTAATAAAGAGATAATCAATAAAATAAATCTGACTGCAATTTCTCCTGCTAATAATTACTCACTCATTCATACTACATTTCTTTTGCAAAGTTTATCTAGTTCGGTGGACAGCAAACAAGATCCTTACTTTCAAGAACAGCCTTGTAGTTATGCTTCTGTATATATTTCATGTATTTTAGATCTGTTAGCATTCAATCATAAAATAGAAGATCTTCTGTCTTCCTTATGTCCTTTGAAAATTACTCTCACTATTTGAAACATTCTTTTTTTCTCCCTTAGAAGAAAAGAGCTGTGGAGAAAAGTAATGAGGGACTATAGTGAATGAGGGAAACACACTGTTCTCAAAGCCTAAATTTCTAAGCATAAAATATTGGGTTTGTTTCATGATTGAACACCTCTTTGTAAATGCTTTACTAAATGCTTGCACACTGAAAATTGGTTATTTCATATCTTTACAAACTCATATTCCCCACTGTTAATTGAACAAAAAAATAGATATAGCATATGATCTTTGACATTTTAATTAAAACCTATTAAAAAGTCTATAGCAAGTAATAAAGTACAAATTGTCTCCCTAATTTCCACCTGGCATTGCAACTGTGTCACGAATTCAGATAACCATGGATAAAAATCTTTCACAGCCAAGAACATGGGCTGAGCAGAAAACTCTGGGCCTGACACCTAATTAAGATATACTTCCCCCTGACGAAGAAAGTTCTTCATCTATTACTATATGTTACAGTGGTTCAGGGCTATATTTAAAAGACCATTAAAAATGTACCTGAAGGCAAAGTTAATCTTTACATTTGACAGATAATAGCAGCTTTTTTGCAGTAAGTAGTAAAGTGAATATTTTATTTCTTTATGATCTAATGACCATTCTGTTTAATCTTAATGGAGTAAAGATGAGCAAGAAAATATGCTTAGGGAATATACTAATACATCAATTATGGAGAGTGGGAAAGTACTTAAAAAAGTAGCAGTAATCTATTGTAAATGAACATCTCAATAAGCACTCCTAGCCACAGGGAGAGCTAAAAAAGATGCATTAAAAATCTGTTCAGATTCTGCTCATTATAGATATGTTCTTCTCAGCTCTTAAGTAATGCAACAATCACATAATTAACTTTTGAAAAGGGAAGCATTTAAAACAACTGTGGATCTATGGAACATAGTAGGCTTTCTCATTTTTTTTTCAGTGAAAATGAATTTTTTCATCTACTTTCCTTAACATCGCTGCAAAAGTGCAGAAATGGAGCGGAATTTCTCCTTGAGGTATTGTAAAAATATAAATGTGATTCCACAAACCAAATTGATAGTAATTTTTTTTTTTTGTCAAAGGAACAAGATAAGTAAAGGAAGAGATATAAATGAACTCTCTCCTGCTTAACTACACTATCTAGCCCATACAGAAGTGGAAACTTGTCTCTCCTGGAATTTCACCCTGAAATGAAGGTCTGGATTTTACATAGGAAGGTTTTTGCCTTATAAATAATTTTGATTGAGACTTCTGTCCTGTGAGGTGACATGAAATGACACAGCCCAAAAGATCTGTATGCCCCAAACTCCCACAGGAGCTCCAAGAAGAAAGTTTATAGAACTCTCTGAGTGAAATCCCTGAGCCTTCAGCCAACTAAGGGCCCCAGCTGGGAAGATGTGAAGAACTGACTCAAGTCCTGTTAAAGTGATGAGGAACCTTTCAACCAAATCTAATGAACATTGATACTACACACAGTAATTCTGGGAAAGATGCCTCTAACTCAGTAACTCTCAGGACAGGGAATTCTGGATTCATATCTTCATGGATGGCTTTGGTTAGAACAGACCTTAAAGATCATATAGTTCCAACCCTCCCTGCCCTAGGAAAGGACACCTTCCACTGTAACAGGTTGCTCCAACCCCCATTCAACCTGGCTTTGAACATTTCCAGGGATGGGGCAGCCACAGCTTCTCTGGGCAACCTGTTCCAGTGCCTCACCACCCTCACAATAAAGACTTTCTTCCCAATATCTAATCTAAACCTACTCTCAGTTTGAGGCCATTCCCCCTTGTCCTGTCACTACATGCTCTTGTAAAGAGTCTCTCTCCATCTTTTTCGTACTTGAAATTTTGACTGTGAAAGCCCCAGTGAGCTACTGCAGAACAAATCACCTGTGAGAACTGTTACTCTGCACTGGGGATCCTTTTAGGCAGTTTTCTTCCTTCATTCTGCTATCTTTCAGTGTGTTGGAACAATATTAAGCTAAAATGCAGGGAAGCCACCTGTCCAGAACAAGCTTCCACCTGGGTAGTTAAAGCAACACAACTATTATCTGTTAAACCATTCCTTACATCCAAAGGTTGTCCCAGGCAGATGAGTCTCAAGGGTGCCAAGATGCACTGGCTCACATAGGTAGGCTTCTGGCTGAATTAGGAAACATGAATATCATTGATATCACATGAATAATGAAGGAGTAGTCTGCCTTTAACACTGTTGAGATGATGTAAAATTCAGACAAACTGAATATATTCACCTACAGACACCCATGTGCACACATACAAAATATAAGTAGTAATTTGTGAAAAGGCTCACTTCAAAAGCATGCCCACAAGAACTCAGGTCTTGGGATTTCTGAACTCATTGTGTTGCTTTTGTCTGACCAAACCATCTTGAACATCATACAAAGCTTTGGGGCAACACCATCCCTACGGGCAGCAAAAGCTCTGAAGCTCTGCCTGTGCAGAGCACTGGAAAACCGGGTGGAAATACAAGACTGGCAACACAACAAACTGGAAAATGTACATTAAATACCAGTGTAGTAAAACACAGTTTTCTATGGGTTATGTAACTTAAATCAACTAAAAATTCTGAAATAAATACCCTTAGATGATATTTTAGCATTTAACATTTCTGTAGTAAAAGTGATGAAGGCTACCTGTTCTTTCCTGAGTCTCTCTTCCTTCTTTGTCTATGAATATATGTAAAAGGACAGAGCAAAAGAGAGAGAGGGAGAAAAACCTCAGCATGAGATCAGCACACATGTGCATTAAATCTGCCCAAAATTTTATGAAAAGAAAAAGAAATGGGAAATATCCAAAGTGGCAGTTGCCAGATAATTTACTGACAGCTTTTTTATACTATGAATAGATGTCTACTGTGGGTATTTCTTTGCCTATATAACTCAAATGAAACAGTTTTATTTGACTAATAACATAGAAAATTTACAAACCTTAATTTTAGGGAGTGATTATTAAAGTGAATTTATACGGGACGTAGAAAAATTACATTTCCATTTGAAAAGGCCTCTCTACTACAATTTGAAGAGGTGTGTGGGATTCAAATTCCTATGTGTAAAAAGAAATTTCAATTTTCATTTTTTCCATCAGCACAAGGTGTTTCACGAGTATTGCAGCACAAAATCATGTCATACAGTTTAAATAGCCAAGGAGAAATCAAGATAGCAACAGACCTTAGTTGCAAATTATTTTTGAAAACATGTGGATGCCTTTCTTCATCTAAAGACTGGGGAGAAGTATGCATCTTGTGTTTAAGAAAGCAGATTGTTACTATTCATGGCTGTATATTAATCAGTGACAACTTATCCCCTTGATAAAACATCAAGTGGAAAAAAGTAGTGATGCTCAAGCAGATTTTAGATAGTGGATATCTCTTTTGTTACATATGTATGGCTAAATACAGGCTTTTGATGTAGTTTACATGGATAAGAAAATTATTATCAACAGTTTTCTTACATCTAGACATTAAACTATATATATATATTATATGGCCACATATGTCTTTGTTATACACATTTGTATAAACACACACATTCCCCTTTGTATATATTACCTGAAAGCTAATGATGACAAAGATCTGTTTATTCTTTTGGGTTTTATTTTAAAAGCACATGTCACATAGTGAAGTTTTCAGCACAATGCACTGTGCACAGCTATGGAAAGCTGCTTTTAGAGGCCCATTCTCAGCTGCTGGGGGAATGAAAGCAAAAAATCACACGTGTTCTGAGAATTTCTGTGAGAAACTAAAGCTGTGAGGATGGAGCAACAGTGATGATGCAGCTGAGTATTGAACTGATCTCATTGTTTAGGAAGAAGACTAAAAGAAAATGCGTATTTTTGATGTTTTGAGGCATGAATGTAAGCAACAAGAGAAAGCAAAGAGACCATAGACAAGCGTTAATATTGTATTAGATCCATATGTGACCAGATATATCTACAAAATTTTAGCTAGAAAGTACATTGCCCTTGTTAGAAGTACAAGGGTTTGTCTTCAACCTCCTGTCCAAAGCACAGCTTTTTCCTCTTAGTACATTGAACATAAATAATAAACCATCATTTGGTAGACCCCAGCCTTGATGACTACAAAGCCAATTAAAGATTAAATTCACTATAGATTTGAAAAAAAGAGGAAAAATAAAGTTATAACATCTTCCTTTATGGGCGAACCCATGACTCCTCATTTTCCCAATCTTCATTCCCCTTACTTTCATATTAAGAATCCTGTCTTAAATTGAAATAAAAAAGGTAAGTATGGTTAAGAGATTAATAAACATACTTGAAATTAAAATTTGCAGTTCTGAATATGGTATCCTGAAAATCTTATTCTTCAGGAAATCATCCATTCTCTTCCACCTGCCCTTCACTGTCAACTAATATAGGGTTTTATACCCAAATAAGAGCAATAAAATCCCATCTCATATCATTCAATTCATAAGGCACAAATGCACTCACACTTTCTTAATTCTTGCTTGGTTTAGAGGTGCAGGTGCTTGTCAGATACTTAATAAGCAACCCCCAAACCTGCAAATAATATCAATAATTGATGTGGTTTGTGTATCAAATAACATCATTGACTATGTGGCCCAAACGTACTTTCAGTCTTAAATTAAAAAAATGTTTAATAAACTCTCTCTCTTTTCCATATTTCAATGTAATTCAAAAATAAAATTTTAAAGAGCTCTTTTTTCTATGCTGATACTGAAATAAGGTATTTTTGAAGTATTGAATACATTAAAAGCACTGAAAACACTTAAAAATTCCATTATAAAAGAAGGAGGGAAGGGCAAAAATCATTGCATCCTCAACATGTAAATTAGTATTACCAACTTATAGGGAATATAGCACAGATATTAATTTTAAGCTGCATTTCATTTCTGTAAATAAAATCATTCATCCTGTCTCTTAGCTAACTTTTTTGTCCTTTCCTAAGACTATGCAGTATTGTATAGCAGAAAACATGCTAAGAGGAATAAAATGACTTGTCCAAACATTATGACTTCCTATATAAGTAAGATATACAGTGTTTAAGCACCTCTGAGACCACTCCAGACACAGTGCTGGCCTCTTCTCACTCATAAAGAAGAAAATAAGCATTTGAGGTACTCAGTGTTTATACTGGCAAAGAATCAACTTACTTGTTGTGGTACAGCCTAATACCTTACATAAATTTCCAAAATATTATTTGAAAATTAATTTCCTATTAATAGAATATTTTTAGTTATCAATGTATCTACTTTGGGGTCAAATATTTCATATTATTTCCTAAAGTATTGCTATCAAATGTTGGCAAATGAGTAAGGATGTTTATTTGAAGACATCACTAACTGAAGCAAATTAGTTAAGCCATGTTAAAAGGAGAGAGCTGACTGATGGAGGATCCAAAAGCATCATCTTAGAAGGAACCTAGAGTTTTTAACCAGAAACTAACTACAATAACAAACATTTTCATCCAAGCACTGTCTTAACTGTTGGTTCTGTTTCAGGCTGTAACATATACTACAGTTCCTAAATTCATGCATATGTTATTTTACATCAGTGTTTGACTTGTAAACTTCAAAGTGAATTACCATCTGCAAGAATGTCATTCTTTCCTGAGCTAAAGACTAGTCAACAAGACTAATCTTCCCCCCCCGCTAAAAATAAGTATTCCTTAAATAAGAAACTACAACACATTAGAGTTCTTTCAGATTCAGACTAGAAAAGCAATCTAAGAAAACAAAGCTAAAACTTTAAATAAAGTCTTATGAATATCCTCCCTTATTCAGTGTCTTGGACCATTTGATCCATTACACATTAATACATATGTAGCATAAAACCTGAACATGCCTTTTCACTGCACATTAAATGCCATAAATAGATTTTGAAATCAGTATGTGTGATTCAGATATTTAACTGAGAGGAGCTGTCTTAGAAAAGGACACAGTTCAAGTAACTCTCATATATTTACATCCACATTTGGGTTTGGAAATATGTATGATATTTGTACCTGGGTTTTTTGAAGTGTTCTGCTGAATTTTAGGTGGAAATAAGCTTTTGATACAAACAGAGTAGCAGAGTTCTGAACTGAGGTTCCTAAACAAAACCCCACTCCAAAAGTTAATGCCAGAACGATGAACTTGGCATTGTAGGTTTTTTTCCTCGGTTTATGTTTAAATTTTGTGTGAACAATTAATGAGCCAGTAGGACTCTTCAGCTGTTTTTTCATGCTGTTTCCTTTGAACAACGTTTACAATGCAACAAGAGAGAAAATAAGGGAAGATCCTTTGGTTCCTGACAAATGCTGCTAATGAGAGTTCAGGCCCTTGTTTAGCCTTTGCAGCACCTCCTTAATGGGCAGCTCAATGCCACTGGCTATTCTGCCACTGCATTTTAATCACAGGTTAAGCCACTGCAGAGGGAAGTATTCAGAGACTCTTTCCTAAATTAATTTTTAGCGGTAATCTGACCCTTAAAAGCAGACTTTGCTAAAGGCAACAGGAGTTTAGGCAGTGCCTTCCACAGAAGGAGGTGCTTAAACCTCTGCCATGCCTGCCTGTCAAACAACCCAGTAGGACTGGAGGTCCCTCTCCTACAGTTTCTCTTACTTACCATTCTGCTTGTGTTGCTGCAAGGCAGATCCTGAGAGCCTCAGAGTCACTCCTCAAATGCATCTGCTGTGCCTTCTTAGGATTTAGAGCTGCCCTTCTGAACCAGAATAGTTGCAAGTAATAAGACAGATTCCTCTGGCTGAAGTCTGGCGTTAGGAGTGCTGAACTTCTGCTATCAGATGGAGTTTGTGCTTCATTATTAGCAGCACAAGAAGAATCACTGCATCTCAAATGCTCATGTTTTAAAATCACTACAGTGGTAGACTGAAAGAAGTTAATTTGAGACTCGTTTCATCACTTCTTTCCACTGGATGAATCCGCTACAAGATGGTAATAATTTTGTGACAGCAGAACAGTATGATAAAATCTAACTGCAGGAAATGAAGAGGCAAGATATTTTAAAATACTAAAATTAGCAAATAATGTCTAGCAATCCAATCATATTGTCTCAAACAGATGACATTTCTTGTTACTTCTATGTCTGTGTACTGGAGAGCTAAAATTATTGCATACTCTCCAAATGAACGGATCTAACAGAAGCAAGAGTTACCCTCCTCTAGCACTGCTTTACTGCAATCCAGGCAGCTATCAAAGAGGCAGAGAAAATCTTCATAAGCTTTGATGGACTTCTCAGCTATCATAGATATTAAAAAACAGGTAGGAACTTTGGTAGGTCCTGTTTCTACAAGACTTAGCATCAAAATTCACTGAGAAGACCAGTATTTTTTTGTTTTCTTGAAGGGTCTGTCTTCTGCAAAAAGAATGTTTGAAGATTTTTTTACCGAAAGAGAATCTGATTATTGGATTTTACTGAAATTATGTATTTCTTCCTGGTTTATAATAGAAATGTAGGGTCTGTGATGATTAGAAGAAAAAAAGCATCAAGGTAAATTGAGGTAAATGAAAGAGGAATTAAATGTTGAGCTAACTGTTAACATCCTAACTCATTGTTTGGTTATGCAAAGTGTTTCCTATCAATTACTGGGTAATTATTCAGAGGGCAAAACCTCAAAGAATCCCATAAAAGTTAAATGTGTGAAACCTCTGGAATTCATTAAGAAGATGAGAGCTTACAACCTGGAGTTTTAAAAATCGAGGTGTCTTACTGATTATCAAATAGTCACGGCTGTTAAAAGCACAGAAAAATAAAAAAAAGAAGTTTTAGTGTTTCAAATGTCATTTCTACTTGTCTATTAAAGCAGTCCTTACCTTACAAAAAAAGAGGAGACAGGAGATTGTCAGTAACTTCTGAGAAACCATGTTGAGAAAGAAGGACTTGGCCTACAACAGGCCAGTGTTCCACACAGGGAGGGAGAGGTGTTTTCGATGCTTCATTTGCACAGAGCACCCCCACACAGTGTGCAGGAGTCAATGTCAAGGTTATTTTGTGAGAAAACAGTGTCTTAGCAGGAGTCTGTTCAGTGCTGACAATTTCCAACAGCATTCCCTAATTGTAAGTAGCTGAAGAAACATCCTGCAATGCAACACACACCCCTGTATACTGAGACAGAATTTTTGACCCAAAAATAGAACAGACCTCTCATCTCTTATGGCATGAATGTGCCAGGCACTTTAAATTGCAAAGGTTGCTTCTTGCAAGGGAAATACCCATCCATGGCAGGACAAAACTAAAGCAGTTTAACAGTTTCTAGGTCACAGGGGCAAAAACTGTGTCTTATTTTCACAGACCTTTAGCAGCAGAAAGGACCATCACTTCTCTATGACAATAAGGCACCAGGCCTAGCTCTGTACATAACTAATCCAAGTGGATTAAAGATGTCCCACAAAACCAAACTTGCACTGGTACCCAGATTTACAGCTCTGCTCTCAAATAGTGTGAGCTTCCAGCAGATTTGGAACATTTTCCTGATCTTGTTACTAAATCCGGCAAAGAGCAACTTGACAAAACTTGAAAAAGCACTGTTAACTAAGCCACTATTTCTCTAAAGTTTTGACCAAGTTTCCAACATAAGTTTATAAAAAGATGGAAGCCCGCCCTAGAAGAAGTGTTCTGAACCCTGTTGTATATTTACTGGCACATAAAATTTCTCTTTATAACATAAGTAGACAGCAATTTCTTTTTGGCAGAAACACTTCATGAAATTTAGTGTAGTAAAAAGGGATTTCAAACCTTCTAATTACCAAAATACCAGAGATTTAAAAGTGTTATAAAAGGTGTACCTTCCAAAAGGAAAGGATGAAACATCTACCACTTAACATTTTCAAAAAAGCATAAAAAGTACCATAATTCACAGCAGAGGGGTATGTAGAGAGTGCAGAGGAGTCTGACTGTGCAAACAGGAGTCTAGATACCAATTTATGATCGAGTAGCTTGATCTGTCCAGAATTAGAATAAATACCACATTAAAACCATGCTGTCAGGCTGTAATTAAGTAGGAAATCATGCCAGGACAGTGTTCTGCTACTTCACTGTTAGACCAAGTCCAGAACTACTGAAAATTTCTATGGGCTTTGCACAGAATCTCAAAGGGCTTTTGGACTGTTTGGAAGAACAGTAACCATGCTTTCCATGCTAGACTTTATGGCCACAATAATATTTCCTGTCATTCAACAAGGTACCTCTAAAAACCAGAAGGGAACAAAAATGCCCTCCCTAGAAACTAAAGAGAAAGGGGGCTCTCTGGATATTTTGATGCCACTCACTGAAGGTTTGGACAAGCAAAGATAAACATCCCAGTTGACCAATTTCTGATTTCCACGAGTAACAACAGAGGCAGAAATACCAATAGTAATACATGGCAAAATAACCTAAGCTCCTGTACATGTTTTAATCTCCTCCTGCAGTGAAGAAGGAGGACAAGTCAACATGTTGTCACTAATTTTTTAGCTGCCTTAAACAAACAAAGACTAAACAATTTCGACAGGAATTGCAGCTTTCAAGTGCAAAGCAACCTTATTGTCAGACATTGTTAGGGGTGTCTTGGACTCTGAGGCTTGAGAGTTCAGGGAGAATGTTCAGCTTTTCCACCAAGCACAAGGGCAACTGAGTTGAACCTCCCTGGTTGGCTGGCTAATTTTAACTTCTCTAAGCACACAATAACAGGTGATTCAAAAAGCAAAATTTTGAGCTTGTTTCAGTAAACACGATAATTTGCCCAGCACTACAACAAAAAGTGATCAATACACTGCAGGTTCCTCTTTGTAATTCAGGTGATTTACCATCAGTCAGAAAACTCTAATGACCCTATTCTTCTGTGGAATGTTACCATGTTACCAAACAGGTAATAAAATGGTAACTATTCAACTGAAATACTGAAATTACATTTCTCCATTTAAAAAAAAACCCAAACCAAAAAACAATATGAATCAATCAGGATCAATCCAGTAAAGAATTTACTGTAATTTTTACTCTTTTTTTTTTTTTTAATTGTATGGATATATTAAAAAAAATCCATACCAGAACTATTTTGTAAAGATAAATGCTTGGATATAATCATATTTGGATGGAATAGTAGCAATTACACATTTCGTTCTATAGAATTTTTTTTATGTTTCAGGTTTCATCTTCAATTCCTACACATAACTTAAATTATCACATGTCAAAAACTTTACAAGTATCTTCCTGGAAAGCAGAACTTGCTCTTCTGAAAGGTCTGGAGGCACAGTCAGCTTTCATCTCAGGCCACTAAGACAATCTAAAAAGTCATCCCACTTACTGACATTTCAGAGAGCATTAAACCAAACCTGAAAGAATGTCACCTATGTGTCCATAGGGAACAAGCAGAGAGTACAAACTGAACTTCCTGGAGAAGGTGGTAAGGCACAGAATATTACTTATCCTCATTTAAAAAAGAAAAAAAAGGTGGTGGCAAAATGACTTAATATTTATTCTAAAATAATTAGAAAAAACCTTATGAGTTCTCTTAAAGTGCAACATATTTAAATCAATGTCTCTATTTTTATCTTGATTCATCTGCATAGGATATGACATCTAGCACTACACTTTATTCCTTCTGATTCAGGTTTTAACAGTATTTGTTTGCTCATTTCCTTAAACACAGCAGTTACAATTTGATTTTCCTTTCAGATTCCGTATTTACTTCTGGCAAGGAAGTTTATCAAATAACAGGTTCTGGAGATGTCACACTTTCTAAAAACAGAGCGAAAGTGTGAATATATTTCAGAGATATAGAGGTCAGTGCACATTCTTTTCCTCACACAGTTCCTTTTCCATCCTTTGCTTGCTCATTTATAACCCCTGAAGTATAACGCATGAATTATCCTATTGTACACATCAACCACTTGACAGATTGTTTTAGTAAAACTCTTGTGTGTTGTGGCTTTCCTTTCAGGCTGCCAGGGAGAGTTTAACAAAAAGGCTGATTAGTTCCTTTAAGTTCTCCCAGATAAACAAACTACAAAGCAAGTTTACAGTACCCAGGGTCATCCATGCAAAAATCCCACACAGGCTCTTAACAGTAACAACACAAATCAGAGCAGTCAAAGGTGCCTAGTCAGGAAGAAAAGCTGATGATGATGCAGCAGTCTGTCATATGGGGAGCAGAAATGTTCACGCTTGAGAATCTTTAGTTAATGACATAATTGTTAGGACACTCCTTAACAAAGCTTCTTTAAGGAAAGACCTTTTGTTTGCTTGTTTGTTTCATACACAGTATTATTTTGGTAATAACAGAAAAAGCTTTAGACAGGTTTTTTCCTCTTTAATAAAACCTTGGATAATGTCAATGACACAGATGCTGGTTAAAAAAATATGTGTCTATGTATTCACCTTAAAAACTGCCTACAAAACACAGCAGACACACAGCAGATCCCCAAATTCAATGCCCTGTAAGAAGGGCATTACCCACTGTGAAAATGCTGCTGCACAAAGCTCTGAGTCCAGTCATCAGAATGAAGCACAGACATGGCATTTCTTGTGTTTTCAAAAACATCAAAGCTGCTTGGAGCGTGATCTTAATGAATTGCATCCTCCCAGCAACCCACAACAAAAGGCTAGGAGAACAAGAGATAGAGGAAAGAAAAGTAGAAAAAGAAATGGAAAAGAGGCAAATAGATCCTGAGGTATACTGGGACACGTGGGGAAGGAAACAATGCTGTCAAATTTCAAGGTAGGTAAGGATATTGCAAAGCACAAAGTACAATTAAAAAAAAAAAAAAAAATGAAAGCAGCCTAACTTAAATGTCACCAAATTAGCTCCTGGCATGACTAGCTCTGCTGTCTTGGTTGCAGAATTTTACCTCAAAAGCTCTCAAAAATATTAGTGCAGCTTAAGCACATGTTAAAAAGAAATAAAAAGTCAAATAAAATCAATGCAAATGTTATGGCATTTGATGATACACCACACTGTCGTAGGTAATATCCAGTTATAACACTGGTTCATTGCTTGGATAGTCTGAATGAGGAGAACCTGAGGAATTATTGCAGGACTGAGGCAATCAGACATCCTGATGTAGAAATTAATTGAGATGTTCATTCATTTCATGTCCGATTTCAGCAGCCCCTGAAATTGTAGCCAGTTATCTATTTGATGTACTTTAAAAGTCACAATCATCTCTGATTTGAACCCAGTGTATAAATACATCCCCTTGTTGTAAATACGCGGCACATAGTGACAAGGAACCCTGATTTGGGAAAGCAGAGAGAGTCATGATTTTCCAAATTCTTTTCCAAATTCACTGCCTCTTCTCCCAGTACTCAGCGTGACCTTCCACAACTGCACCTCTACTTGCTCTTCATCCCATACTCTTCCCATGACCTTGTTGTTTTAGGAGCAGACCCAATCTTGTGTACTCACAACTGAGATCTGCCAAACCCCTATTTATAAAGCATTTGTGAAAACTGTGCAAAGAATTCACTTTTTAAGTACAAAGAAGACAGTAATGATCTGATTTTCTTTATTTCATGTAGGCCCACTATGAGAAAATCTTGATTTCCCAGGTAAGCAGCAAAAATGATAAGTTACATATGGGATGTGGAATACTCTGCTGTAATTTTAAACCATTTGTGTTTGTATCAAATTGCTGGGATAAAATGCAGCTACTTCTCTGTTAAAGTGCAAAGGATCAAGACCTACTTTCTATTTCCAGGTACACTGAGGCTTATTATGGGTTAAATAATATCAATCATCACATTTCCCTCCACATTGAAATTGTTTTTTCCTGGTCATATTCCTTTCATATCTCTTTTATATATTAAGTTATAAGCTGCTTTTATTTTATTTTTCTTGGCCTTGGGAATTTCATGTCCAACACACCAGCTGTTCTTGTACCATGATTATATAAACTTAAGCATCACAGAAGTGGGAATGAAGTTTAGTGCATAAAGCCTTTTGCTATACAAGTTTTCTCATGGGTAAAACAGTCTGAGGTTGTTTTGCACTGTTTATGTAAATATAATTGATTTTTTTTTTTTTTATATCTCTCTATGTAACTCTGCATATGAGCTAAGTGTTACTTTGGAGCTCTCAAAATACTGTCTCTTTACCAAGAAAGAGAATGATTAATCAACAATATCATTTTAAACACTGCTTTTAGTTTTGCTGACTTCACCCTCAGAAGTATCAAATATAGGAAAGATCCAAACAAATGTAGCAAAAATGACTGTAGGTACAGAGGATTTCCTACATGTGTCCAAAATGAAGGAATGTATTATTTTCTTTGAAAAGCAGATTATTAATGAAACCATGCTTGTGATACATAAAAAATGATTAATAGGGAAACAGCACATATATTTATATATTACATATTATTGTATTTATATGTATATATTCATATATTTGTATAACACACAAAATGAGGTGTTTCATCAGGAAGTAAAACATGAAGCATTCTGCAGAGTGCATCTAAATAGTANAAAGAGAATGATTAATCAACAATATCATTTTAAACACTGCTTTTAGTTTTGCTGACTTCACCCTCAGAAGTATCAAATATAGGAAAGATCCAAACAAATGACTGTAGGTACAGAGGATTTCCTACATGTGTCCAAAATGAAGGAATGTATTATTTTCTTTGAAAAGCAGATTATTAACGAAACCATGCTTGTGATACATAAATAATGATTAATAGGGAAACAGCACATATATTTATATATCATATCTTACTGTATTTATATATGTGTATTCATATATTTGTATAACACACAAAATGAGGTGTTTCATCAGGAAGTAAAACATGAAGCATTCTGCAGAGTGCATCTAAATAGTAAATAACCTTTCATTATTTTAAGATATATTTTTGTTCATTGTTGAAGTGTAAAGGACTGTTTTCCATTTCCAGAATATTTATTTTGGGTTTTTTTTCATTAAAAATTTGTACCTCATAAGAAGAATGGGCATATACATCTAGGTGACACTGTGAGTATAACTGTGTGTCATATGGAATTATATTTCTAATTCTTTCTGTCTCATAACTAAGCTCATTTTCTAGCAAGGAAGGAAGACACCCTAAAAACAGCAATCATCATTGCTGCTATATTTTATTCACTTGTTACTTGGTGTAAAAAAATTAAAATCATCTATAAACTATCAAAAGATTGGTCCAGGGTAGCAGAAACCGGTCCCCTATTAGATGATACATTGTAAAGGCTCTTTTGCCCTTAAACCATAATCTTAATTCGNAATATTTATTTTGGGTTTTTTTTCATTAAAAATTTGTACCTCATAAGAAGAATGGGCATATACATCTAGGTGACACTGTGAGTATAACTGTGTGTCATATGGAATTATATTTC
>VYXB01009648.1:272003-302578 GCA_013397135.1 Pachyramphus minor | reverse complement strand
TTTTTTTTCAGTTATGTATTTCTTTAAATCCACAGTTTTATTTCTTTTCTAAATAGCTGAGAACTGAAAATCGATTTGGTCAGAAGAATGTTTTATGTCAGCTATTAACACTGATTTTATGTTTTCAAATGTAGGTTTATGTACCAGATTTCTTTCTCTTCTGTTACTTTCTTGTAAATCAACAGAAGCAGAACTATAATTTGAACTTAAGAACAGGTAAAAATACTAGAATTTTCTGAAGAAAAAGTAAAAAAAAGTGATTTTTTAAAATAATAAGGCTGGAATGACATATTTAAAATATGTTAAAAGAGTCAAATAAGCTATCTGCACTAACTTGAGCAGTGCTTTAACAGATCCAGAATATATTCTTATAATTAGCTTTGTAACTTTATGGGAAAATTCTTGCTAGCATCAGATATTTAGTGACAGAGAACATCAAAGAGAACAGTTAATTAAGCTAGGAAAAAAAAGTCTTCTTAGTAGGATGCACTGGTCACTCCAAAGTTAGTTAAGTATAGGAAGTTTTTAAGGAAGCTAAATAAGCCTTGACTAAAAGTCCTTGAACATCTGAAAGAAGAATGAAGATAGTTATAACTCACTTTTAAATTCTATATATAATTTTAACCAGCTCTTTTTCTCTCTAATGAGATATGCATTTTATTTTTTGCTGAAGACAATCTAAACTTCTTTCTCNAATCAACAGAAGCAGAACTATAATTTGAACTTAAGAACAGGTAAAAATACTAGAAATTTCTGAAGAGTAAAAAAAAAGTGATTTTTAAAAATAATAAGGCTGGAACGACATATTTAAAATATGTTAAAAGAGTCAAATAAGCTATCTGCACTAACTTGAGCAGTGCTTTAACAGATCCAGAATATATTCTTATAATTAGCTTTGTAACTTTATGGGAAAATTCTTGCTAGCATCAGATATTTAGTGACAGAGAACATCAAAGAGAACAGTTAATTAAGCTAGGAAAAAAAAGTCTTCTTAGTAGGATGCACTGGTCACTCCAAAGTTAGTTAAGTATAGGAAGTTTTTAAGGAAGCTAAATAAGCCTTGACTAAAAGTCCTTGAACATCTGAAAGAAGAATGAATATAGTTATAACTCATTTTTAAATTCTATATATAATTTTAACCAGCTCTTTTTCTCTCTAATGAGATATGCATTTTATTTTTTGCTGAAGACAATCTAAACTTCTTTCTCAATTGCCCACTGCAAAAGGAGAGACTGGCTTACTTGCTATTAAGATACGCAGGAAGAGTCCCAGGCTGACCTCATGTCAGACACCTCATTAGCACTTTCCTATCATCGGAGTTCCATTTAGGGTCATCTGCATTAAGGACCTTTAGCTTTGCTTGGGAAGTCTGTGGCTGGATCATATGTGTCACAAGGACTAATAAAGTCCTGTATCTTGAATTCATCCTGAATAAATAAGATAGTGAATATCCCTGTTTACTTTCACATATTGAACTCAACCTGGTTTGTAGGAATTATTCAGCAAAATTAATTCTAATTAATTAGAATTGGACAATAGCCTTAGATTACATTTATTTGGTCTTATGAAAAATTTGCTTGTTTTCATCTGTTTTTTCACCACTGCAGTTAAAAAAAATTAAATTTAAAGGATAGTCATAAAAAGACCAGACTCTCGACCTAGAGTCCAGTAACAAGTGTAGTACTACAGGGGTCTGTTCTGATTCAAAGTCTGTTCAATGTATTTATCCATGAGCTTGAATGAAGGACAAAGCGCATTCTTATTAGATTTTCAGACGACACCAAAATATCCATCATTATAGTTGAGGACCAACAGTCAGTATAGTCGAGGACAGAGTTGCCATAGGGACATAGATAAGCTGGAGGAATGAGCCAAGAGGAATCCTATGAAACTCAACAAAGGCCAGTGTAAAGTCCTGCACTTGAGTAGGAAGAACACCTGGCAACAGGATTGTCTGATAGAAAGGAGCTCTGCTTAACAGACCCTGTGTGTTACAGCAGACAGCAAACTGAGCATGGCCCTGCAGTGTGCCCTGGGAGCAAGGAAGGGCAATAACACCCTGACTTACATTAATAAGACTGCAGCCAGTAGACTAAAAGGAAGGAATATTGTCCTTTACTCAACACTCCTGTGACCACAGCTGGAATAATGCATCAAGTTTTGGGCCCCATGACAGGGAAGAGGGTTTTTCACTGAAGCAAGTTCAGTGGAGGGCCACCAAGATGGTTGGGGACTGGAAGACTTGCCTTGTGATGAGAGGATGAGGAAGCTGAGCTTTTTCAACCTGGAGAAGAGGGGAAATGGAATAAGAAAACGTTCCCAAGTTATAGTCTTCTAAAAAGGAAAATAAAAAGATAATTTTCAGCAAGCATTTTCACTCTATTAGATACCATTTTTTGCCTTAATTATTTTTCTGATGAGTGCTACTGCAGAGTGGACAAAGGTATTTATTATCTCCCTAGTTTATTCCCTCAGGAATTGCAATAGTTAGTCCATTAGGTTAATTTAAATGAGAACGTCCACTATGAGTTTATCTGGGGTAAATTTCTTTTGCTATCATGTTTACAACAGGAACCCATGTATACTTGTAGTATATTGCATATGCGAAGTGTGTATATCTGGCACAGATTCTTAATCTATTTTTGGAGCTTTGTTTCAGGCAAATGTCAAAGGCTATTGCCTCTTTCCTTTACTAAAAATGAACCTGGAATCAAGAACAACTTCCACTCCTATATAAATAGAAAGACTTATGGATCTCCCATATGTTTGCATTATCCTAAGTTTTAGCAGTTACAACACTTTTGAGTAGTGTTTTGTTCAGACCAGTTTTCTGAACTGAATTGCTCTGTAGATCATCAGCTTGATCTCTTTCCACTTCTACATAGTTACAAATTTTTATGTGTAACTATCACTTCAAATCTTTCCTTGTGTAAGCAGGCTAATATGATATGTGAAAGCTCCTCGGTTTTACTGATTTTAATCTGTTCTCCTTTCACAGGGACTCAGAGAATTGCTTGTCCGGTCTAGTAGGTCTCAGCTAGGTTGGTCAGGTTCTTTCTTTGTGAACACATGCCCTGAGCAACAATTACTCTTTCTTACCCCCATGTCCTTATTGCTTCTTTGTATGGTGGAGCCTGGCAGTTCCTCAAACCTCAAATTTTCTCAGTTGCTGATTTCTCAAAGCTATGACCTACCTTTGAGATGACTTCAGCTGACTGAAAATTGTTGGTTTAAACTTTTCCCAAAAAGCAGAGTTCAGTCTTCTTTTCTTCTGTCTTCTGCCATTTATTGTAGCTAGATTTTATTTTCTTATTTTCTTTACTTTTTTCTTTTTTAAAAAAGAATATTAAAAGTAAAATAATATGTGAATATATTTTGGATCGTATAGGAAAATATAATTTAAAAATAATCTCTTTGACAAACTGAAGTGTCAGATGTGATTGCAGATTACTGAAATGGAGAGTATGTTACAACGCCCATACAACATAGGTGCTTCGATTGGTCTAAAACTTTTCGTAAAATACTAAGACATCAAAGTTCATGCTTTTAACAGATTATAAATTATATTTAGAGAACCACCTATTCTATGCAGCAGCTGATACTTACAAGATTTTTTACACAAAACATACTTTAATTTTCTCTCAAAAATCCTCCATGTAAATTAAACCATGCTGTTTGACTTTACTGATCTTCATCATCGGTTCTTTTCTGCAGTGTAAGTGGATGTGCAAGCCTAGCAAGTTAGATGTTCTGCTTGAAAGTTACCTCTGTATCAAAGCAGTACTTTTCAATGTATAAGCTCTGCAGCTTTAGTTAAGTTTGATTTTTTTTTTTTGCTTTTTTCTTTTGAGATGAATTTTCTTCTAAGTTGTTTTCATTTGAAGTGCTGTACCTCTTTAAATCGATTACATAGAATAGGTCATTTGACTGCGATTCTGAATCTAATTTTGCTTTGAGTTTGGTATTGGAACCAGGTGACTGCTTGTTCTTGTACAGTTTCTTGCATAAAAAAGATGCGTCCACATAGATTTTGCTTTAATAGTATTGGTTATGTAACATACGTTATGTTTTCATTTTAATCTACAATTTTCTGTTACAAAATATTTCTTGGCCATGCATTTATATTTTCTGTGTTTTAAACTTGATACCAATCTGTCAAAATTTATTGTATACTGAATCATAAATAGTCTAGTCCTTTGCTATTATGCATTGTTGTGATATTTTTCTTTTTTTATTCTGAAATAAAAAATAAAACATGTCTAGGTCTATTTTAGTTACTTATAGCCCTCTCATCATAGGACAGTAAGTAATTTTTGGTTTGGTCTCTGACACATAAACCTGGAATCTTACGTGGTACTTTTAAGGTTTTTTTAGTTTTGCAGAGGAAACCACCACTGTATGATTTAGAAGTGCTGTACTACACAACAGATCTTAATAAATGTAAGACAGTAAAAATAATGTGTACCTACAGCAGCTTTATTACTTGTCTATATAACACTAAAGTTTTCTATTATGGTAGTATTTTTTAATAGTATAATGAAATAAAACATTTTTAGCCTAAAATTTCTGCAGTAAACAATAGAGAGACTTTATTAGCAAGACTGAGTATTTTTGACATGTGGATCTGTTCCATTTATTTATTCAGAACATTGGAGAATTCTGAGCAGAGATCTGATATGCCTTCTGCATGAAAAACGATATATATTGCTTAGTTCCTCTGGGATTCCTATTCCCATTTTCTAGTGTATAGCTTTTTCTAACAGTGAGAAAAGTTCTTTTCATCCCGACATCACCGACTACACTTTAAGGACGAGTCTCAAAGGCTGTGTGAGAGGGCAACTCAAAAGTAAAAAGAGAAGTGTGGAACACTATTGTTTGAATGACTGTTCAAGAGCCCCTAATCATTATTATGGAATAAAAAAGCCATATTTTAAAGATGCTAGTATAACATAGTACAGTTCATGCTACATCAAGTTTGTTTATGCAAATGTTCATGGTAAATTTTGTTATGCATTGCCCAGTCATTTATTCGTTCCAGTCAAGATGGAGTTTCTGCTGTGATAGGTGTTCTAAATGCTCACAGGTGAGACACTTGGCTTCCAAACATCTGCAGCCAAATGTGGGGAATGGGGAAGGATGAAAATGTTGATAAAATATTGAAAAATCCTACATGGGTTATATATTTTAAGTACTAAAATAGTTTGAAGTGCTAACAATGTTTTCATAGACAAATTTTTATCTTTTCAAACATTTTGTGAGTAGGGTTTTTGAGTAAAATAATCTGGCCTATTACAGTAATCAGAGAGAAAAAAGAGAATTACACATGAAGCCTCTGTACAATCTTAAGTATAAATAATTATGCTGAGATGATTTGTTTAAATGTGTCCTTTTCATTATCCATCTACCCTTGGCCTTGTGTCAAGTCTAAATGGGCTTTTAGAGCCCTGTCAAGCTTTGATGAAAAGAATGAACATATTTGGCAGCCTTATTAGCAGTTGGAGTACAGAAGCTTTGCCTGCTGCCTAGGTTACTATATAATGCTGGTGTTTCACTCCTCGATAGGATGGTTATCACTTTTCTACATGTGGGGGTCCTTTTAATGATATAGCTGTATATTTTGCACGAGCCATGCTGATTTCAGGACTGAATTTGCAGAGGTGAAAATTATGTGCTGTCATTATGCCTGGTACAAAAGTTTTTAGTATAAGTTTTGAGGACATTTAAAACTTAACATGCAATATCACTATAATTACAAAGTGTTCACTGGCACTAAACAATGTTCTGGTTGCTTGAAATTTTTAAATAAAGCATATTGACCTTCCTCTTTTCATGTCAGTTGTCTTTACTATGTTAAACAGAGGGAAATTTAATCTTTTAGATTGATCAGGAAAACACAATTCAAAAGAAAGAGTTAGCATCCAGTGCTACTGTGTGTCCCACAGGTTCTTCTTTCATCAAAACTGCCTCCACTGGTGAGTTAGAGGAGCATATTGCGGCCACTACTGGTGCCATTACTGTTGCTAGCACATCTGCTGATGTTGCTGTATCCAGTGCAGTGACCATCCATAAACAACCTTCTGAAGAACAAGTGCAAGCTATGAATGTAAGAAAATCAATTCTGGAGTCGGCCACTTACAAGGAAGCATTCTCTCTTCATCAAGCAAATTTACAAAGCTCAAGAAGACGACCAAGAAATGCTGAGCAGATAGAAAGAACTAAAGAACTTGCAGTTGTTACTCATAGAGGTATTGGATATTATTTTACTTGTGCCCATGTAGTTATGCAAAAATATTTTGTATTAGTTAAAAGTGAAAGTTCAGGTATCCATTCAGGAAAGTTAATTGAACCAAATGGGAAAGGGAGTAAATCTGCCTAAATTTGCATTCTAATGGGGCAGCCAAATGGTAAAATGAAGTTAGTAATAATATAGTCCTGGTAATTTGAATTGATTTGATTTATAAAAGACAAAATGGAAAGATAAGGAATTTTCGTTTGATGCTACTTTATAGCTTACATCATTATATTTCATAATAAAGCCTAGTGTAAGTAATATCTGATGAAAGTTTAGGGAATTGAGATTAGGATATTAATCTATTCTGCATATGTGTTTAGACATAATTAACTATAGCATCAAAAATGTACTTTATAAATAGCTGTTGTTCTAAACTAGTAGGTGATGCAGTTGTACTAATTTCCCTTCTGCTTAAATCTTCAGCAAAGTTTTGGCTTTTTAAAACATCTGTACATTTTCATTCCATCAAACATGAAATCAATGATCAAAGTAAGATTTAGAACACTAGGAAATTCAATTGCAAATATTAAAGTGGTAAAGCTAAGAATTTTGTATGTTCCTATACTCAGATTATTTAATCCATACGCTAAAGTATCAATAATGATCAACATTTGGAGTAAAAATCAAGCATTATTTGCTGTAAAAGGTAAATGTCAGTATTTGAAACATGAGGATGAGAAAAAGTACTGCTGGAATGTCTTAATTTAATCAGCAGACATTCAGAAAAAAAATTTCATGTGGTGGTTTTTTATACATACACAAGTTCAGGGAAGGATCAGCTTAATTTTGCAGGGTATTTATTGAACTTTGAATTTTTGAATTTTTCATGTTAATCAATTGTACACTAAGAATTTATAAACACAAATACGAAATATATTGAGGAAAAACATATTTTATAGCAAAAGCAATTTGCAGAAGTCTCATTATATGATTGATACTTTGTAAAGGCTTCTTTAGTTTCGAATCTGTTTTCATACTGGACAGTCATCTAGTATAAGTTTTGCAGCTTCATTTATGAACATCTTTTGAAACAGTGGAGCTGCAATTCTTCAGAATTTTAAAATACATAATTTAAGTAGAACAACTAAAAAACAAACACAGTATTTGGTTTGCATATGGAATATAAATCACTAAACAGTTGTTTATATTTAATTTGTATTACTTTCAGTACAAATCTGAAGTACTTTCTGGTTATTGACTGGTATAAATTAATCAACAATTTGGGTCGTACTGCTTGTGTGGATATGCATTCATTTCAGAATATCTTTGATCCAGTTAAAAAAAAGCAGGCTTATTTTCAGTTAAGAGGGATTATCTGAGGGCCTGTAATAATATCTCCTATTTTAAAGATTTATGAGTGTACTAATTTGGCAGTTAAATGTAATAGGCAGGAATTTTTTTCCATTTCCTGCTTGGAATCATTACACTGCAGTGTCCTCTCCACTGTTTTCTCAGTGTTCCTCTCTTCTCTGACCTATTCTTTGATACAAGTATAAGTAAGGCACATACTTCTAAATTATTTTGTCATTTTAAAGTGCTAAACATTAGATTGTGAAAAGAAAGAATAATTTAGAGACAAGATGCTGCTAAAATAATGTTATAGTGCTTATTTGTCACATAATAAAGTAGTACCATAGATACAAAAAAAAAACATACAGGTAACTCAGAATTGTTAGACCTTTTTGAAAAAGAAATCCCACACCTACTTCTGTGTGCATTTTATTCCCTCATGACATTTAAAGTACTGATTTTGCTAACATTGTTTATAGAAAATCTTTAATTTTTATTGTGTCATACTCACAGAACAGTATATGTGTGCCTGCTATTAAAGTGATATTAGAGTGAGGATAAATTTACCATTTATATTGGGCAAACACAAATATTTGATAGTATACTTATAAGAGTATTAAAACATATCAAATGACCCTCCATAAATAATCAGCAACTGTCTTCCGTAAAATATTCTTTATTACAAAGACACAGACATATTTTGAAGGAATTTTTGTGAATGTGAGATCGTTGTTACTTATTAAAGAATTTCCATTACGGGGGGATATTCCATAGATGTTTCTACAGTTTTCTGTAGGTTACTATTGAAATATTTAAACCTCTCTTTGACAATGAAATGTACACCAAACTCTAAAAACTATTTGTCTTGCTCTGCATATTCAATTACTATGGAACTGTAGATGAGCTACTTAAGAACTTTATATAAATCACTTTTTAAATTATTTCTCCATTTAATAGATATTGAAATTAGATTTTACTTTGGAAATGCATTTTTTACTGTGCTCTTGATTGTAATTTAAGAATTATACTCACAAATTCTGCAAATTAATTAATGCTTTAGAAGATAAAATTTAATATATTAAATATAATTTACTAAAAATTACTATATATATGTGCAAATATTTAAAATTGTAAAAATGTATTGTACATATAGTCTTAATTGTAGGCTTTTTTGAGAATATTGCTAGTAAGATCAGAATAGTGCAGTTTTATTAGTATTGATGCAAAATAATTAGAGAAAAAGAGTAGTACTGTTGGCTTCCATGGGATTGTTCTGGGAATAAGGTATTTCAGAATGAGTAGATGATAACAATACTGTTTTGTTTTGTAAACATTTTTTTTGAAGTGTATGCATGAATGAGATGTGGAGAGAGAACTAGAGGTTTATATGTATCCAAAATTCTACTGCTACATGTGAATTATTGTACCAAACTTACTATGTCGTTCTGGACAATAATTTAAATTTGTGTCAAAAATTGTCTGAAGAATTTCTTCTCTAAACTTATTAGCTGGAAATCACAGAAGAGGAGATGACTTTGAGTTCTGATTATTTAAGAGAGGTAAAAGAAATCCTAGGTGCATTTGGTGAAATATTTTCATTAGAGGTAGGGAAGTATAAGTATCATTTTCTAAGGCAGTAGTGAGATCTTGTAAGGAATACTATAAATGATTATGTATAGATGTTTTTCCTCCATATATTTCGTATTTGTGTTTATAAATTCTTTGTGTACAATTGATTAACATGAAAAATTCAAAATACATAATAAATTATGTTCAATAAATACCCTGCAAAATTCTTCATCAAGAAGAATTCAGACTGAATCAGATGAATAAAAGTACTATAGTGGTTACATTTTACTGATCATCTTGACTTAGAAAATAAAAATTAAGACAAGATGAAAGGATAAATTTTCAATGTCAGTATGTGGAGAACCTAAATAAGGACAAGTCAGTATATAATACATACAAATATATTATATACTAAGATATACTATTAAATGAAGATTTAGTCAGGGGATAAGCAAGAAGACTTCTTGTTATTGGAAAAATGAAGTGTTCTTGTAGAAGGAGGGAGTAGATGAAGGACAAGAAACTTACTTTCAAGATTTACCTTGGTAGTCTAATGAAAAATATATTGAGATAGCTGCAAGAAAAACAGAGCACCTTTTGGGCCCTTAGTGCTACTGAAACCAAATGGTCAAGCTCAGGAAAGTTTATCCCCTCCCCTTTTCAGAAATAGGGGGAAAAAAACCAGATCCCTAACCATGTTCGTTCAGTCAAATCTAGGAGCTTCAGATTGTGAGCATTCAGTAGCAACTCTTGTAGCTACTGCAGTCCCAGTTTTTAGTATGATCTGTGTTTTTCGGATGTCCAGGAAGGAAATTAAACATGATATAAATATGGTATTTTATCTTATTTTTTTTGTTGTTGATTTTTTTTGTTTGTTTGTTTTGTTTGTTTGTTTTTGGTTTTATTTGGTTTGAAGGTATTTTGTTGTTGTTTGTTTTCTGGGGGTTGTTTGGTTTTTTGTTTGTTTTTTTTTTTGTTCATTTGTTTCTGTTTAAGCATTTAAGTGCTGTTAGTTTCATCATAACTAAATTAGTAGAGGGTAATCTGATATTTTTGACCTTTTCTACTATTTGTGTTTCATGCAGCAAGAATTCACAATGACAATGCTGTTAGTGCTATTGGCGTGTTCTATAATTTATATCAACTACATCTTTTACTTCTTAAAGCTCTAGATTTTTTATTTGAGTATATGAAAACATCATGAGAGATATTTTAGAACTTCTTCTTGTGAGTGCTTTCATAGCATATTTTTACTGTGTAAAGATATGCCAAGAGGAATATGTTCAAATGCTAAGAGATCTCTGTAGAGTGTCCTTAATAATGTGCCTTAAATTTTGGTCATCCCTGAAGTGGTCAGGCGGTTGAACTATTGATCAGCAACTGTTCTATTCTAGTCTAGTCTACCCTACCCTACCCTACCTTACCCCACCTTATTCTATTCTTTCCATGTTCATTTTAATATGGAAGTACACATGCATCCTAATTATATCCTCCTAAGAATACTGGGTATCTTACTTCTGGATTCAGTAATAAACAACAAGGAGTACAAGGATTTCTAAAGAAATCTCGAAATAGAAACAAAGAAAAAAAAATAAATGTGAAAGCTGGTGCTGTTGATACAGCAGAGCTTTCTATTCTCTCATATAATTGAGAAGAATTTTTGATACAGCAGTTTAAAACGTAATCAACCTTGATACTCACTTTTATTTATGATATTACACTTCTGGGTGTTTTAAAAGGACCATAAAGTGAGTTTAAATAATTTTTAAAAAATTAGTATATTTTTTTAAAAAAAACCTCGTTAACTGTACTTCAGTATGAAGTGGACTGAAAATGAAATATATTCAGTCAAGTCACTGAAGTTCTGTTCTTGATTGTAGTGAGCCAGGATTTATGTCCCAGAAATAAATAACTACTCCTGTCACATAAAACCAACTAAGTATAAACACTATAAAGTAACAATCCTTTTTTTTACTTTTTCATGGAAGAGCCATAATGTTGGGCTAAAATCTTTTTATGCAGCAGTCATGTTCAGCAGAAGCAATGATTTAATTTTTTATATTGAAAGTATTGTGCTTTTTTTTCCTAGTGAACTGAATATTCGCAAAGAATATTTATACTATCAGCAGGTATGTAACTAAATAAACCAGAAAGTTATGAAGTGGAAATGACTGAAATTATTTTTAAGACTTAATTGATTTTGGTATAAAATTACGAAGTCTTGCATCCTAAAACAACATCCATTGTAAAAGAGTTTCTAAAATAAAGAAACAAATGAGTACCACGAGAAAGCAACATAAAAAGGCCTCTAATACAGTTCATAACCCATAAATTAAATTTAAAAAAATAGTCTGAAAAAGACTATATTTCGTCCAACAGTGGTTGGACGAAAAAAATTTCTTGTCAAACTCAAGCTCAAACAGTGCCAGGAAGTCTTAATGGATGACTCTAGTCATCATCTAGTTGTTCAAAAGTGACTCAATGCTTACTTTAGGATTTTAAATCCCAGTTATTTTCAAGAGAACTTTGGATTCCAATAAATTTTGCAACCCCAAACTTCTCTTTCTAAAGAGAAGAAATGTCACTTTGCAAATTTTGCAAATTTTTGCAAATGCTTTTTAAGTATTTGCAAATTTTTAACTATATATGCTCAGTTTGAGGGTTGAATATTGTTAATTTTACCAATATCTCCAATTGCTCTTTCTCTATATTTTCAGCTCTATTTTTCTATTACTTTCTTGTAAAGCTTTAATAATTTTTCTATCCTTTCCCTTTTTTCTTTAAGATCACTTGTCTGTCCCAGCTTATATTATGCTTTTCAATATCTGGCTTTATGTATGATCTTAGTAATAGGCAGGAAAAAATTAATTAGGGAGAAAAAAATTGTTCCTGCTTGTGTCTTACAGGAGAATTTATGATGGTAGCAGGCAAGATTTTAAGGTTTGTTACAAGAAATTAAAACAGATGCTAATGAAACTTTTGAAAACAAAAGGATATTAAGAGACCGTAATTAATTATCTTGGGGGTTTTCCTCTTTTTTTGAAAGATTCCCTGTATGGTGGATCACTACTTTGGGATTATTCAGTATAAACCTTTTAACTTTTGTTAGAATATTGATACATGCATGCTATTTTTTTGAGGTTTACTTAGAAGCAGGAAGAAGAAAGGAGTAGGGAAGGAGAGGTTTTCTGAAGAGTTATTAAATATTTTCAAGTCAAGTAGGTAATGAATGTGCACACATCCTCAGGTGGTTTTTGTTTAGGTTTTGGTGGGGGAGTTGGTTTTTTTTGTTTGTTTGATTTGGGGTTTTTTGTTTGGTTGGTTTTTGGTTTGGGGTTTTATTGCCGGCTTCTTCTGATAATAAAACAGAACTACAGAGATGGGAGTCTGAAGAAAGTAAATGTATTTTGCAGTAAGAGTATTATGTTCTATATTTCTAAGCATATTTGTATTTAAGAAGATTGTGCATTTTTAATAGTTGGGTTTTTACAATAATTTTCAAAGTTTAAAGAAGTAAGCATAACTAAGGTGAAAACAATCTAGCACTCAAACATGTAATCACTGAATTATATTTGTTTAAAATTTCATAGTACATTTGTAATATGTACTATGAAATTGTACATTTAATATGTGCAACAAATCACGTATATATGTTCTGTTTGGTGGATGAACTCTATAACCCATTGTTTGTTAATATCAAGATTTTTATTAGATAAAACCTGATAATAATGTCCAATAGTCAAGTCTGAAGTGATTAGAAGGAAGGGAAAAAGAAAATCCATCATATTGATTTCAATATATGAGTTGCGTTAATGTTTTAATTGAATTATTCCCTTTTATACTTGCCTGTCAATTTTATTCTCTGATCTTCTTTCTTCTATTTATTTTTTTTAAATTCCTGCAGTTCTTAAGTGTTCTTCGTTATGCTATCTGTGTTTACTTCTATAATTGATATTTGACTTCTGACATGTTGTGTCATTACTTTCCCTCAACATTTCAGGTTTTCTTCTTTTGCCCATAATTTGTTGATATGAATTAGATGCATTGTAGTTAGAATGTTAAAAAAAAAATCCTCATTAATGCAATTATAAATTAGTATTAAAATATAAATATTAACCATACTTGCTTCTTTTTAAATAATTATTTTTCCAGATTAGAAAGATTTGAGATACATATAATGTAGAATATAGTAGCAAAACTGTAATTTTGATAATTCTAAACTAGTAATTCAGTGTAGTAATGCCATAGTTGCAGTAATTTGAAATACAAATATTCTATATAATCTGCTTTGATCAGGATACTATAGAGTTGAAAGGGGCAGAGGGGTGTGGGGAGGTGTGTTGGATAATAAAAGAGAAACTAAGATCAGCTCATGTAAAAAGTGAAAAATGGGATAGTATGGAATGTGGTGGTTCACCACTTTGTAGTCTGGTTGTTCATCTTCTGAATGGCTCCTCATTAACCTATGCAGTGCATGTTGTACTACAAAAATTTATGAAAATTTATGTCCTCTAATGCTGACTTTCAAAGTGCAGAAAAATTCTAGAAGATAGTGCTACATTAGTGAGTGTGTTGGGTTACCGTGAAGTTTATTTGGGTGATCTCTAGGTTTAGAGATTTTTAATGTAAATTTCTGAGGCCTAAAGTGCCATCACATAAAAACTATCTCTTCCACCCCATTCTCACCCCATTTTTTCAATCCTTTGAAGTGGTTATCCCTAAGATATCTGGATGGCTAACACTTGTACTGTTAGAGTTTGGAAATTCTGGATGATCAGTTGCATCCCATGCATAATGAACACGACGTGCGTGCACAAAAAAAATGGAACTGACCTTTATGTGAATAGTAAGTTCAACACATTCAGGCTGTGGATGTGCTGTGCATGTAGATCAACTTCTAGTGGAAATACAATCAGTTAGATGTATGGCAAAGATGAACTGGAAGTATCATGCATAATTTATTTGGGATATCTGCACATGAGCAGCAAATGCTGGAAGTCCAGAGTATATCACCCACTTGTTTCTGTCATTAGAAATAGCAGTTGCTGCAAGTAAAATCTGCCATCAAGACACATTTAAGTTTTCAAATAATTAGTGAATTACTGGTTCTGCACAAGTTAAAATCAGTTCTACACAGTATTCTAAACAAATGTTTTCTGTCACTTCAGAAAGCAGTAAATTAGTTAACTACTCTTTATTTCTCGGATAAGTTAAGGTGAGCAAAAACTGCTTGTTGCTGAAGATCATGTAATTCTGAATCTACAACTGCTTTTATTGTCAGCTTGTATCCCTAGCATCTGGATCCAATGCAAAGTAAACAAATGTATTGATTTCTGTTTTGCAAATAATAGCAGTGTGGTGGGAAGGATTTTGAGAGGTCAAACTTATAGGAAAGATTAACTTTTCTCTCTCAGCCTTGTGAGAAAAAAAGAAGAAAACGACTATTTTTTTTTTATTTGTTTCAGATATGGTCTAAGAGAATCCTTTGTAGTTGAGTTTAAATAAATGCCAAAGATGAGAAACAGAGAGGACAAAAAAACTTCCTTTTATTTTGAGAGATATTAAAATTTTCTAAAACATATTATATGGGCACTTACGGATATGCAAAATATAGTCAAATAAACCATCTATTTCTTTTTCTTCACATAATATTATATTTTTGCAGATGTCAATTAAATAGGGCTTGAAATAGTGGCTTTGATATTATGGTATTGTTCTCTGTCTCCGCTAGCTGAGTGGTAGTGAATATAAAGTGAGAACAGTTCTAGAGAAGGCAAAGGCTGTTTCAGTGCTTGAACTACGTTGAGCTACACCACAGAAAATAAGTATATAACATCAGATGAGGCCCAAGTTTCCATGGTTAATACTCTGTAGTGTATTATTACTTGTATTAATGCAACCCAAGTGCTGATTTTGCTTAGAACTATGCTGGTTTAGCCCGCAGCATTTTAAATATAATTTTACTTGATTTGAAAATTTACAAAATGTAGACATGACAAACCAGACAATTCCTTTACAAAATAAAAGCATGAATGTATAGGTTGGCAGTGTTTTAAATCAATATCCGTCACATGGCTCTATACCCTGATGCTTCTATATTGTTGAAGAAAATTTTCCTTCTTGAAATTTATGTATAATGCAGCTCTCATGATACACTTTTTCAATGAAACCAGAACTGTATCAACTGAAAAATCTTCATTCAAAATTATTTTTTTCTAGCATATGAGAGCTTGCTGCACTCAAGGTTGTTAGGTAACTTTTTTTATGATACTTAAAACTTATTTATTAAGTAAATAAGTACAAAGTAAATAAGTAAAAATTATTAAATAAAACTTATTTTATTATACTTAAAACTTATTTACCTGAGATCCTTTTTTAATGCAATATTTATCCTGAAGAGGATATGAAAATGTGGTAATTGTCTGGATTATTCATCTCTCACAAGTGTTTGTATATAGTATTTATGTTTATTAATATGCATAAATATACACAATTGCACAGCCTTTTTATAAAAAAAATAAGAAAATATTTTAATTTTTATATGTGTCTAAATCTTTTCCTGTAAGTATTTGAATCTCCCTTATCTTGCATGAGAGACCATTTTGGTCAAAAACCTCAACAAAATAATTCTGAACACATTTCACTTTCCATATAAATTGGCTACTTGAAAAATGTACATGACTCTGCTTTGACTGTTGACTGAGTATTAACACACACGTCTGTCATGCAAAATTTCTTAGCTGGACTTTTTTCATTACCAGGATTGTTCATATCCTTCCCCCCTCAATAAAGCATTCAGTTCCATTTTTCTTATTTAGAGAAAACATTAGGTCTTCTAAATTTAGAAGAAGTTAGAGGCAGGGAATGAGTTGGGGCTGTTCAGTATGAAGAAGTGAAGGCTTCAGAGAGACCTTGGAGCACCTTCCAGTACGTGAACAGGGCCTACAAGAGAGATGGAAAGGGACTTTTTCCAAGAGCATTCAGTGACAGGACAAGGGGGAATGGCTTTAAGCTGAAGGAGGGTAGGTTTAGATTGGATGTTAAGAAGAAGTTTGTTACTGTGAGTGTGGTGAGGTATTTGAACAGGTTTCCCAGAGAAGCTGTGGATGCCTGATTGTTGGAAGTGTTTAAGGCCAGGCTGGATAAGGCTTTAAGTAAACTGTTTTAGTGGAAAATGCCCCTGCTCATGGCAGAAAGGGTTGCGATTTAAGGTCCTTTCCAACCCAAACCATCATATGATTCTATGATTCTAATTTTCTATTCGTATTAAAGTGACTTAAACTGAAAAAAAACCAACATCAGCAGTGTTGAGCAGAAGTCCCAAGGTGGATGCCTAAATTATTTTTAGGTTTTCAGATTTTTTTGACATAATCTCTGATTTGGTGTTACACAGTTCTGATGCTATTGTTTGTGTTTCATCAGGTCACATAGTCAAAAATATATTCAGAATTTTCAGAGATGTATTTGGATAGGAGATGTGCACCAGTGTTCTTTCTCCTCCAAAAATAAACAGTAAAAAGAAACAAACTTGCTGTCTTTCTCTGTAAATTTAAAGCAAACAACCCAGCCAACCTAAAAGCCATATGTATTTAAAGTAGTCTTAAAAAAAATGTTAAGCCTCTCCTTGCATTATACAATGGATAGATGGTTACATCAGATAGGTTTTTATAAATTTATGTTATTTTTAAAATATACTTTTATGGTCTTTAGAGTCACATAATTAATGACATGAAAGTGATACTGAAAATATATTCTCCAGCAAATAGAATTTAACTCAGTTTGGTGTCTGAGCATTTTTATTTTCTCGATCTAACTTTTCAGTTTTATTTTTTTATTGATTCTGAAATGAACTGAAGGACAGGCCATAAAGGAAGCTTTAGGTGCACAATTAGTTTAAGTTATGAAGTATTATTCCCCGAAGTATTGGAGAATCTTATCCCTATCTTCCTATTACATTAGTATGCCTCCACAGGAGTATCCTTCGTTGTTGGTGTAATCTATTTTCTTGGCTCTTGGCTGTTCAGAAGTATGAGAACATCCTAATCTGACCATATTTAGTTATTTGTAGCATTATTGCATCTCAAGTATTTATTTTGGGCATATAAACTCATCTCATGCAAAAGTAGGTATCTTAAGGCCAGATTAATTGAATTCTTGAAGTGTCTGTTCCTCTTTGTGGACTACCTTAGACTGTACAACTACTCTGTTTTCTGTCATGAGTCCCTCCTCTGAGACTTCTGAAAAGTGAAATCCACATTCAATTACTGTCATATATGTATGAAGTGGGAAATAATGCTTATTTTGCCAAGTATAAAATATTTATTGGGTAAGGAATTTTTTGTTTGTGATGGTGGGGTTGTTTTTATGTATGTACATGCATATGCAGCCCAACACCAAGTTTAGTGATGGCATGTTTGGACCAAATAAATTTCTATAACTATGCCTTCAGTGTATTCATAAACTACTGTTCAATAAATCAACATACAAACTCCAGTTAAAAGTAAAATTCTTCTCTTGTAGTGTAAAGATGCTTCAGAGAACTGGAATTACTTGCTTTCCTAGTAGTATTTAATAGCCTTGGCAAAGTGATGCAAATTCTTATTTAAATCTCTGATTTGTTTAAATGTCTTCACCAAGATACTCCTATACCTATTTTGAGTTCCACCTTATATCTTATGAACTCTTCTTGTGTACATAAACTGTGGATATGGCATTCAGGTGTTTGAGTGGAAACAAACAAAAAACACAAGGTAGTCTTCCTTTTTCCATGTGTTTTTATGATGATTTCTGAAAATAAAGGAGAGAGTATTTAAACCTGTCCTAGCACCTAAGATCATTCATTCAAGCCCACTCCCATTTTACTTAGGTACTGGAAGAATAACTAAGCCTATCTTCTGATTCATGAGGAGTTATTTTATACTGATCTTCAAAAAAAGGCAAAAGAAGGTTACAACTATACTCCAACTTTCATATTTACATAGAAATAGCATTTTCAAAAGCTCAGACAATGTCTAGAGAGCATTGCTGTAATTCCAGTAGGTATCTGCTGTGGGAAGATACAGTCCCAGGGCCAATGAATTCCACCAGACTTGGAGGGAGAGGAGGGCTTCTGCTACTAAGGATTAAAAAGAATCTAGTATTTTGTGCAACAGATAAGTTCTACTTCTGCAAATAATGTATTTCCCAGAATCATTATCGATGTTTATAAGTTACATCATAGTAATACACAAGGAAATTTACATTTTGCCTCTCAAGATAGTAACATCTCTGTATTTATAAGAAAATGTGGTCTCTTCCATCAGAAGTGTAAAAATATTTATCAGTACATCCTGTATCTATCCTATAGATTGTCTTAGTGATATTCTGTTTCTCCCAAATCCTGTTCTGCTCTTGTGTATGATAATGTATTTATAAAAAGATATCAATAATATTTTTCTACTTTGGTATTTAAGCGTCACGTCAGGGTTCTTTGACTATCCAACAATTTTCTGTAAGAAGTTAATGGGTATGAAGAATTCTTTGATGATGTACAGTCTATCTTCTCGTGTTAACTTCTGCTAGAGCTAGTTCCTTTAATCTATGCTGTCTTCATTGGCAGTATTTGCTTGTAGTCAATAGAAAACATCTTCTTCCATATAGTTTTAAAATATATATAGTCTATAAAGCCAGTTAAGTGCACTACCTAAGTTAAAAATTAAAAATTTTACTTAAAAATTTAAAATATTTTAGGGGGTCTATTTTAATGTATGGTTCAGTGCTCACAGGCCAAGTGTATTAGAGATAAGAGGCCCTTAGTTTAATGACTGAAAAGGAAAGTTTCTTGTGGTGCTTTTGCCTTATTCTTGCTTACATTGCTGATATATATTAAGTTGTGGGCTTTTTTATTGGTTGTTTTCTTCCAAAGGTATGTTGAGGTCACAAGGTTTGCCTGGATTAATTATCTTTATCATAAAGCCAGACAAAAGTAACGACTTTTACAGAAACAGATGAGCTGTGGGCTTGGGGGAGAGGAGGGAGCCAGTTACCTTCAATATCACACTTTGAAAATAACAATTGTTAAGGTAGAAAGAAGATCAACTGCAGAACCAACAGCACAATAATAGACTGGTTTTTATGTTTTGTATTAAACTATCTTTTTTCTTTCTTTTTCTTTTTTCTTAATGGAGAAAGCAGGAGATAAGTAACTACATTTTCTCAACACAGAAAAAACAGATGGGTTAGAGCAAACATATTGTATTTATTTTCATTTTCCAGGTTCCATAAATGTGTGGCAATGTTTTACACAATTATATGGTGCATGGAAATAAACACTTTTGGCCATACTTTTTTTTCTTAGTTAGGGAGGAGAAAAATAAGTTACAAATCTCATTTCTTTCCTTTATCAAGTATACAAATTGGTATCAATATTTATTTTTGTAAATTTTTTCCCATCAAAGGTACACAATCTGAACTTGTTAGGTAGTCAGTACTCTAATTTGCATATACTTCCATGATAAAATTTGTCAAATGAAATGAAATATTTTAGACTGTATTACCTGATACATGTTTTTGTTTGTTTGTTTGTTTTTTAAATAGTGAAAAAGGCCATAGATTTTAAATCTAGAGGATTTAAATTGTTTCCAGGGAAAGACAACAGCAACAAGTTTTCTATCTGTGAGTGTACTCCTTTTTTGTTACTTTTTTCTAGTGCAAGAGTGAAGTTTGTGCTGTGTTGTTTGTGTGTTTTCAAAATTATTTATGTATTTCTAATAGAACTGGTTTCTCCAGTCTGCATGGTGAATTTTTAAATATGGTTCTACTCTAAAGGCAGTCTTTCTATAAATCTGGCATTGTAGAAGGACATGTTATTTTGTCAGTCATTTCAAACTAAATTTACAGTGTTTGCAAGGAAACAAATATTCAGCCTCCTAGGTTTCAGCTGTAAACTTAGCTGTGAACAGGAGATCTGTTACTTTAATTGAACATTAGCATCAGAAGGCTGTGCAAACCAAAGCCTATCTTCATTTACAAGTGCGCAACCACATATTTTTTTCAAGAGACACATATGATGTCACTTTTTGATTTTTTTTTTTTAAATTCATTAAGTTTGACATTTTTAACTGATTAACTAATCGAAATTTAAAAAATTCTGGAGATGCTTAGTATCTTCAATTTTAATTCTAGAAATTAGAAACTGAATCAGGTGACTTTCTAGCACAAATTAAATAGGTGTATCACTAAATACATTAAAAGGATACTTTTTCAAAAGAATGTGCCATTTTTATAGAGTTTCTTTTTGGAATAGAACCACATTTTAAATATTAGAAGTAAATAAAATGGACTAAATGTTTAGCCTGTGCCTGATTATACTACATTTCATTATTCTTCACAGGAGTGAAAGAACTTGTTTTTGAAGCACCTTAGGTTGGACATGTTTGTACTAATTTTTTTGTTCAACCCAGTCAGTGATGGATTCAGTTTCCAGAATTTAGCAAGACACATTAGCAGAGGTTTTAATTTTCGGTGTTAGATTTTAAATTGTCAATGTATTAGATACAATTTCTTTTTTTATAGAAAGATGTCTTCAAGCAGCAAGACCCTTTAACGTTTCCCAAGTCAGAAAAACAAAGCAAAACACACTTCTGCTCAATTTTTGTAATGTAACATTTTGCCATATTCAATTTCTCTGTAAACTGCATCACCTAAATAGTTCTGTAAGGCATTTCTGGTTTACTTAGAAAAATTGTATAAAGGTATTTAAAAAAAAAATTCTTTTTATTAATACTGGGTGAATGGAAAGTAGAGTGATTTTACAACAAGAAATAACAGTAAGATAATTACAGTAGTGTTTATAAAGTACATCACTGAGGTCTCTGTCTGATGGCCCATCTATGTTTTTATAGGTACAAATGATAATAATACAATGGATGATAAAAGAGATTGTTTCTCTGTATATTTATTTTGCACTCATCCTTACATTTTCTTCTATATAAATTTTAATAGGAATTCCATTTTTATAATGAATTACAAGAAACTTGTGATATCCAAAGTTGATTGTTATGAAATTAGTGATGAAATTTGGCAATATATTTTTGAAGGTCTTTATATAATTTCATATATTATGATATTCTGTGTAAAGCTGAAAACTTCTTTATCTTTTCTACTGATTATGCAGAATAGATTATATGACTTATATGAGTCAATAATAAGTGAAGGTGAAAACCTTGGTGTCATCATAATCTTGTCATAAATAGATAACTAAGATTTTATATTGTAATCTAGCATTTGGTTAGCTAGTCACTTTGGTAGCTGAGGAATTGAAGAACAGTATTTCATAAGACAGTTATGTATTTGGCTGTTGACTAGACAAGTTTTGCAGTGTCAGCTCAGCTGAGTCTGTACTTTCATTACAATGTCCATCATTCAGATGTTAGTGGAAATAAGATAAGGATAAGTGACCAATTTTACATTATGCCTTATATTAGCAATGTCTTCAGAAATTTTCATCTAGCATTCTCATCTGTATGTCCTTTCATTATTTTACATCTTTTTTTCAATGTTATATAACATTCAATACTAATGCATAGGTGATTTGCACCGAGGAAAGCCAGAATGGTGGTATTTGTTATGATGATACACTTTGAAACAAGTATGCATCAAGTTAATTTTAGAAGTGTTGACATTACCAAATGAAGTCATTGGGGAACTAACTCAACCAGGATTAGTACTCTGGAATGTCTTGCTCCCAGTTTCTTGACCAGACCGTGAACGAGTGCTTTCCCGAGATGCCTTTAATTTACTATAGGAAACCCTTTCTTTTCTTATTGTCATATGAACATCTGGGGTGTAAAACAGGTATCTGTGGAATTACATGGAGCTGTAGACTGAAAAATCAAACATTATGTCTGTAAAAGTAACATCAATACAAAAATCCTAAAATGTGCAGTTATTTTTTACTAAGTACTTAACAGAAATCAGATTGGTTTTAGAATTGTGTAAATGCATTTTAGAATTGGGATCAAATCAGAAATTTGTTTAATGGTTTCTACCTATTAATTTTCTTCTGTATTTTTACTGTAGTATATGTCTTACTTTTTAAAATTTAATTTTTAATTTATTTTCTTTAACATAAGTCTTTATATTTTTATTTATGAGTATTAACAAATCCATATCTTATTATTTAAAAATCTATTTTGTACAGTATTTCTAGGAATGAAACTTTACACAGATGATATAATAAACAATAGGATTTTCAAGCTTCCATTTTTTATAGAAGTTGAAGTGTATAATAGTGTATAATACTGTATAATAATACCTTGAAATCTAGTAGAATATTCTTTTTTATATTAATGTTTCCTCTAACACCTGTGTGTGGGGAAAAATAATGTTCCAAGTATAAAATATTTATTTGAAATATGAAAACATGAATTAAATAGAAATAAATATGTTTAAATAATAGTTTTACTTCATTTTTTATAGTAAATAATTTCTTCTGTGTGCATTGTTATATAATGCATGACCAAATGGCACCATTATAATTTCTATAATATTATTACCAGACATCATGAACAATTTCCTAACTGTAGTTTTAATACATATTTAATGTCAGAAATGTCTTCTCTGTATATACAGGCTACTTATGATGACTCTGAATTTCTTACGTCTCATAATGAAGCACCCAGATATTTCCAAAGATATTTCAGTTAACTCTAAATGCTTATCCAACAATATGTCCTTGTGAAATGCAGTTGATTGAATTGTAGTTGTCAGATATATATATTCCAACACTAGCACGAACTTGGGTTTCTTTAGCTAATATGCTTTCATCACATGTACAATTATTGGGGGAGGAAAAGACTGAAATCTGAAACCCAAACCAAAGGAAGAGTTGTCCTGTCCCCAAAGTCCCCTGAACACAGAGATCCAGATGAACAGAGATTGTCTTGGTTTGCTACTAGAGCAACCTTGAACATCTTACAGGTATTTTGGGACAGAGGAGGGTAAATACTGTGGATCCAGCTGACAAGGGCTGAGCTTGATAGGTTTTTTGAGCAGTGTGCTAATGTGAGATGTTTTCTTTTTAAGCCTCTGCAACATTTGCATTTGGCCTTTGGCTTCCTCAGGGTTACTAAAACAATTTTTCCCTTACTGTGTGTGCATGACAAATCTCAAGTAAGGGAAAACGCCCAAGTATTCTGAATTAATTTATTCTTCATTAAGAGCTGAAATTTAATGAACACCCTTTAGAAGTATAGTTCGAATATACATTTTTCTATCCATATGTGTTCTATTTACAATGTAATATGGTTGCCCTAATTATATGCAAACTTTTTCCCTAAAGAAAAATAAAAATCTAATACTGCAAATCCATTGGTCTAGTTCCTCAGTAATAAAGATGAATAAAAGTTAAAATTTTTCTACCTAATATAAATCTCTTGGCTTCATGTAAATTTGCTTTTTTTTTTTTCCAATATTCTTCCATCACACTATGAGTTTACCAAGTAATAGCAGACTAACCTCCTTTGTTAACTTTTTGGCTTTTTGGAACTCTGCTACCTCCAGGTTCAATGAACTTCAAAAATTAAGTGCAAAAATTAATAGAATTATTTTGACCAAAAATTATTTTTATAAGATATACTTTTGCAAGCTGTAAAAATTACAGGAAAGTATGTAATTAAAAAAAAAAAAGTAAATGAAGAAAAAAGTAGTTGAATATGAGGGATATGCTGAGGGTTAGATTGCTACATACAAGTTTTCAGAATAACACACAGAATTGTTCACAGGAAGTTTCTCGCTGAAGATCTGTTTTAGTTTATTGTTAGATAAATGTATGAAAATCAAACTGGCATTTTGAGTTTACCTTCAGATCACCATATTTTGGGAATATATACATTTTCAATACTGATTAAGGACAACACTCTCAACAGGAGTTTATGCATTCGAGTTTTATTATAATTCAAGGAGAAAAGGTCAGCTCTTAGTGGAGATGACATTTATTAGCGTGTATTCAGAATAAAATCTTAGATCCCTAAACCTGATGAACACTCCTTTAAATGTTAATGTTTCTAAAGAAATAGCAATACATTTGTATATGGATTTAATAATATTACCAAAAAAATTGCTGATTAATACATCTTATTAAAAAAGTGTGGGGTTTTTTTGAAAAAAAATCGGAAAATACATGCTTTGGTTCTTATGGGGAGGACAAACTTATGTATTGAAACTAGGGTTTATATTGGTTATCATAGTCTGTAGAAAATCTGTTTTAAAAGACCTAAAATGGAAAGAGTATACTTTTTCGTATTTGTCAATTTTAATTGCTTAACTCTGTATTTCATAAAAACTATATTATTTTTTCTCTTTTTTGTTTATTTTATTTTGTTTTTGTTTTTGTTTTTTTTTTCAGTAAATGAGGGAGGTATTAAACAGGCGTCCAATTTGTGTCCAGATCCTGGAGAACCAGAAAATGGAAAACGGATAGGCTCAGATTTTAGGTAAAATATAAACCCTACCATTATATCATTTCTCTAATACTGAACTTGGAAAATGTACATGTTAAAAATGTATTACTGTTGTTAAGTACTCTTTCAAAACTGACCTTCTCAGTAAAAAGTGATCTAAAGTTTTGTGTAAAATTATGTAACGCAACATAGCCTGTACTTAGTATGCAAAGAAATATAACTCCTACTTGGAAGAGAGCATATATCTCTGATAATCTGGAAAAAATTGGATTGAAGGTAAGTTGAAGTAATTTTCTCTGTAAACACTGTATTAGATTTACAAATATTGAGCATACATGTGGTACTGGAGGTTTTTTGTGAAGGACAAAGGAAAACTGAATGCAACAAAAGAAGAACAATAAAACCTCAGAGAAGAGATTTCAGATATTGTAGAACTATTCATTGGACTACAATAGAGAGTACTGCATTTTCTACAGTATGTTTTTCAGGAACCCAGAGGTTTGATACATGCAGATGTATTTCCTTGTGGCTTAGCATGTTTAATGCAGAATATATTTTTCATTATTTTTTAAATATTCTCCTCTATTCTCAGCTATCTTTCAAAATCCTTATCTTGTAAGGAGAAAAAGTTTTTAATACCCTTTCAAAACATTCTGCTGTCTTTTCTCAGTGAACACATATGACTCCTCATTTCAGTCTCAGCAGTAGTTGATGAGTAGAGAGACACATATATAATCACTTTTTGAAAATGTTTTGAATTAATTTTAATCTCTTTTCTATCTGAGTTTCTCACTTGCTTCCTTTTCAATTGTTGAACATTTATTTTAAAACTGTTAACATTCTTATTATTTTATATTTGATATATGGACACTTTAGACTGTATAAAAAGAATAAATCTAAATCCATGTTCTTGTTTCACATCGTATGCTAATTTCACATTACCATTATGTTTACAAATCTCTTTGAAACACCTAATTGAGGAAAGAAAAAAGGAAGAAATTATTAAAAGGTAGATTGATAATTTTAAAATTAATTTGTTTTATTACATTCAGGTTTGTTATTACATATTTTTGTTTATTACATATTTGTTGTTACATACATTTTACATATTTTGTATTCTACTTATCACATAGCACACTTCTAAGCATTTGAAGATAATAACTGTTAATCTGGGAGATGTACAAACATAAGAAGCTAGGATTCTTCACTCTTTTACATAATTTCTTGTACCTTTTTCTGTGTGTTTTTTGTCTTTTCTCCTCATAATCAAGCAAAACATAAAATTGAAAATGACATCATAAGTAAATGTGTTAGCTAGCAGTCAGTCATTATAATTTCCTAGTCAGTTATTATACTCTCCCCATTTCTCTAGTTTTGAGAAAAGAAAAAGTTCAATGTGCATCAGAGAAAGCTTTATAACTAATTTTATAAAAATGTCATTTCTGATGTCAGCTGGCAAAAAAATTGTCAATATTTTCAGAGAAATAAAAATAAATTCACTGTATTGAACTACCATGCTTTCTAGAATCATTACATAGGTCAGTGTTTTGTATTTTAACTTCAAAACCACTTCTTGAGAATGAAAGCCTTTGACAGAGAAGATTCCTATCCTTTTCTGGTGTTATCTTTGCATGTGATCACTGAAAGACCTACTTGCCAAGATTAATCTATGTGAGGGGCAGTACCTTGAAGAAGATATGATGATTATTGTCCTGCTCTGCTCTGCACTGTTGTGGCCTCATCTTGAGTACTGTGTGCAGTTTTGGGCATCACAGTATATAAAAGGCATTAGGCTGTCAGAGAGCATCCAAAGGAGGGCCACAAGGATAAGGAAGGGCCTTGGGGAGAAGCCGTATGAGTAGAGGCTGACATCACTTGATCTGTTCAACCTGGAGAAGAGGAGACTGAGGAGAGATCTCATTGCAGTTACAACTTCCACAGGAGGGGAAGATGAGGGGCAGACACTGGTCTTCACATAGTGGTCAGACACTCTTCTCTGTGGTGACCAGTGACAGGACCAGAGGGAATGGCCTAAGGTTGTATCAGAGAGGTTTAGGTTGGATATTAGAAAAAGGTTTTTCACTCAGAGGGTGGTTGGGCACTGGAACAGGCTCCCCAGGGAAATGGTCACAACACCAAGCCTGAGAGAGTTCACGAAGTGTAGCTCTCAGAAACAAACCAGAAAAGACTAGTTTCCTTTGAAAAGATTTTTTTTCCACTATATTGTGATACCCTCTCTTTATAACACAAAAACATTGTATTTGGAAATAGTGAGAAGAGATATACATATATATGCACAATTTCTAGGCACTTTGTTGACAGGCTTCGAAAAAGGTAACAATTACTTTTTGGGTTGTATTCCTCTTACATATATAAATAAAGTGGTTTTCTATCTAACGCTTGTTAAATGTCTTATGAATGTGGATGTTGAGATTCAGATTTGTAAAGAACAACATTGGTGTGTGTTAATAAAACATGCACATTTATCTCATGTTGAACACTTCATGCATTGAAAAAAGATCTTACAGGGAACAAGAACAGAATAAAAATTTTCAGTAGACTCATTAAAATTCCTTTTTAAGTTAACATGGTTTCAATTCTTCCCACTATCATAATGGTTGCTCAACAGCTTCATAAAGCTCCAAAGTAAAAATGTTACAAGTTATTTAAAATAAATAAATAATACATTTACATTTGTTTAAAAACATCCAATACTGCAGAAAATCTTTTCCAGGTTGTCTTATATGTGATAGAGGGAAAAACATTATGCTTTCATCTTTCCCTTCTTGAAGTTCCTCTCTCTGTAATGAAGGAAATAGCTTTACTTTAAGCTTCTCTTCTTTTGCTTTCTGAAAAAGAAGGAGAGAATTACAATTACAATACCTTCATTTTAAAACACAGTATTTTGAAGAAGGGTTTAGTTCTATCTTTATTAAGATCAATCAAAATCAAATTTCAGTACAATTTAATCTATTTCAGAGAAGAGCATGCTCTTGTCACCTCTCTTTAGTTTTCTTCAAAGTGAAGGTGTAGGTTTGGAAGCATTCTATTGCAATTTCACTCCTATTCTGATTATAAACACTATCTAGTCTCAGCACATTCATTTGTTCTTACATGGGTCTTACACAGACTTAGAAAATCTGTAATGCCAGCTCTAAGACAAACTTCAGCATTTCATGACATTCTTTGGGACCTGGAACTACCTTTTGGGGTTTTTTTTATAATGTGAAAATTCCCCATTGCTATATTTTGAAGTTCTAAAGACTTTATTTAACCTGCAAAATCTGTTATGCTCAAATAGGCATCTCACATCAGAAACAAAGTCAAAAAGACTTACTTGTAGCTGCCATATTTTCCTAGAGGAAAATATTTTACCTCAGAAAGAAAACTTCCCTTCCCCAGAAGTTTGATAAAATTTTAGAGGTACTAGTGAGTATTCTGCTAGACTTTCCTATTTTACTTTACCTTCCATACAGTAAAATACACATCTTTTCTACATGTGTCGAATTTTAGAATCAATGCCACTATGGAAAATATAGGAAAGATGTAACAGATAAAGAGAAAAGGTTTTCATGTGATATTGTTGGGTTTTTTTAATTTTTGAGTTTTGAAGGGTTGGGTTTTTTTTTTGTTTGTAGTGGAATAATCATATCCAGATTGAATTATAGTTGCACGAGTGTTTTATTACTAGTCAAACATGTTCCTCCACCACCATCCCAAAGTTCTTGAAATGAATGAGCCCATCTCTATCCCTCTACCTCTGTAGTGTGATCCAACTAGTATTTAAAGTTGAGATTATGATCAAACTTGAATCACAACAAAACAGTGAATGCTGTTGGACAGCCACAAAACTGCTACTGTAGTCTTTGAAACATGTATTCTATTGAAGAAGGAAGAATATTGAAGACAATTTATTTTACCAATGGCTTGACTTGCTGTATAAATAATAGTAATATCTTCTTTCATTTTATATTATAAATTATTTGTAGTTATTCTTGGGAAGAATGACCTTGAAGTGAAACATTGATTGGCTAGATTGGCTAGAAGTTTCACACTTAATTTTCCTTAAATCTTCTCTGAATCACACGCTCTTCTCTGCAGATATGCAAGGTGAGCTTTTACACTCCAAAACTTCAAGCCAAACATCCTGAAAATTTAACAAAACTCTATTTACAGCATGAGATGTGCTGAAATACTGATTGTTTCTTTACACTAGCACTGAAATGTATCATAAGTTATTTGACAGAGACAGACTTTGAGAGATGATGTCTAGTTATTTCTGGTTGAACTTTTTTTTAATGGCTAAAAATGATGTCCTCTTAAATTAGTTCAGTTGCAGCTATGAGCAGAAAAGGTTAATACAGCGGAAAGGTGTGAATCTTGGAGAATGCTTTTTCTAAACTTGAATTTATATGTGACTTTTTAGTTGATTCCACAGAAAAAATATGGGACTTCAATGTACAAATTCAATTGTATTTCCTTCATATGAGTGCAAAAATCCAAACTGCATTATCTTGTTCTTATAGTCTGTCTCACCTACTCATCATAAAATTGACACAAGAAATGTAAGTCCAAAATGTAGAATAATACAATTTATCACTATAGCTGAGTCTAAGATTTTTATTCCTTGAATAATTGATTGTTGCTCAATAATAATTTAAAGAATATATCAAATAATGGAGAAAAAGAACCTAAAATAAGGTTACGTGAATGTCAACTGCTAAAAGAATACTATTCAGTATAAACTTCATAGGAAGTTCAAAATTTTAACTTACTCTTTCTTATCCTTCAGAAATTCTATAGCTTGATTTTAGACTACTTCTTACTGCTTTTAGTCTGTGTTGTTTAAAGAGGGATTGAGGCAGACGATGGAGACTTTAAAAAGAGATATGAGGTTAAAGTTTTCACAGATTTGTAAAACTAACTTATTAATATTTACTTGTACTTTTTTTCTAACAAAAATATATCAAAAATTTGGAGGTTTTCATGAAATTCAAACCTAGTGGCAATCCTCTTTTGTCCTATTAGAAAGAGAAATTTGCAGATAGAGTTACTGAGAGTCAAGCATTCAGTTGTGGAGCTCTGAACTGCTTTAGCACATTAGGTTGCATATGCAAAAGCTTTTCATGAATTCAAAATAAATTGAACAACTTCAGTGAGTCATAGTAAAATGATTGGACGGGTCTTTCACAGGGCATCCACTCCAACCTCCTGGTCAAATCTGCTCTGCTTTATTGAAAGAAGTTTCTTTCAAAGTAAAATCTTTATCTTCTAAACTGTCCCTCATATATTATTTGTCACATTTAAAAATGTTTGCCTTTGTAATGGTTCTTGAAGTAGTTAAGGTCTGCTCTTAGTACCTTAGCTTTCCCTTTGTTAGACTAATTAAGCCTAAGTGCCTCAATTTTTTACTGTAGGTTATGTGCTCTGTCTCTGACTAACCTCCAAACACTAGAGTTCTTACCAATCTCTATCTTGAAGTGAAAGGCCAAATACTGGGTTTGATATTCCAGACACAGGCCCACCAGCTGAGTAATAATTTCACTTGATCTGTTGCCACCACTTCTAATGTAGTTAAGTATATAGTTTGTGTTATTCATTATGAGAAGATATTACTGGTCACTATTCCAGAACTTTGTACCTATACCTGTTGTGTTTCATGAGATTTCTGTTAGCCCAGTGCTGAACTTTGTCAGGCGTCTGGATTGAAGCTCTGCTATTCAGTGTGTGCTACTTTTGTATGATCCATAAATCCATGGATCCATAAATTCTATCTTACTGTCAAGGCCGAGGATGAAAATATTAGGACTCCATATTGATTTCCTAATAATCAGCTTATTATTGGCCACCAGCTGAATATCATAGAATCATAGAATAAGATGGGTTGGAAAGGACTTTGGAGATCATTAAGTCCAACCCTTGATCCACTACCACCACAGTTACTAGACCATGGCACTAAGTGCCACATCCAGTCTTTTCTTGAA
>VYXB01009648.1:225654-271982 GCA_013397135.1 Pachyramphus minor | reverse complement strand
TCCCCTGAGCCTTCTCTTCTCCAGGCTAAACAACCCCAAATGGCATATGAAGACATTGATTCCTACCCTTTGATAACAGCTACCAGGCCAATTTTTAATATATATTTATTTGGTGCATATTTTGTCATCTCTCATAAGACACTGCTGTAAGAGGTGCTGTCAAAAGCCTTAATGATGTTAGTGATGATTAGTGCTCACTGTTACACTGAGCACTAATACCTCTACCAGCGGTAGATGGTATTAGTATCCATGTAGCCTGTCATTTTGACATAAAAGACAATCAAGTTGATGAAATACATTTCATCTTTGGTAAATCTGTGTAAGCATTCTTAATTTCCTGTTTATGCTTTTCTAGAGTACATGTTCTTTCTAAAGATTGATGTAAGGTTCTTAGCTTCTCCTTACCTTTCTTGTAAGTTCATATCATGTTAGCCTTTCTACAGTCACTAGGAACTTTTCATCACCATAATTTTTATAGATGATACCAACCTTGCATAGACTCAGTCAGATTTTTCAGCACCTTTTGGTTAAAGTTCTCTGGCTCCCTGCCTCTGAATACATCCATCTGCATTAACTGTTTCTCCCCAGTATTGGCTGTCCCTCTTCTTCACAAATCATGTTGGTACACACAGATGCTTAGGAGCACATGTGCTGTAGAAATTGATGCAGAAAAGACATTTAGTATTTCTGTCTTTTCTGTATTGGATTTCAGCACCACAAAGTTGCTTCATCCATTTATTAATGAACCCACATTGTATATGAACTTTCTTTTGTGACTGATATACCCACAGAAGCTCTTTTCCATACTAATGTGCCTTGCCAGTCTTAGCTCTAGCAAGGGGCTCATCCAAAGAGTCTGATTTAGTCACCCAGGGACTACTAAATTAGTAGCTCTGGTTCAGAAAGTTCATTAATCATAAATGATTGAAATATGGTAATGATCAGAAGGTGAACTATAAGTATTTGCTGTATTCTAAAGATTTTCTCTAAGCATTCACTTTTCATGACTTTCAGTGTTAGCATGCTGGACTAAATGAACTCAGCCTGGCCTTTGGCTGCATCAACAGACAACTTTTTTTTTTCTGAATGTATTTTGCTTTTGAAGTTTGTGAGAGATTTTCACGCTTTCCTTTAGATTTTTTATTTTTTTTTTTGGTTTATGTATGTCTATATAATATCAAAAATTGACAACTTCATGACTATATGATGCTTAAGTTCTCTTGAGATTTACAAGAGAATTTACAGATACACTCACACTTTTAGGAGGGTTCATCTGGTAAAGAGTTTGGGTCAAATGTAAGTCAGGAAATTGATCTGCCCTTATTTTTCCACACTATTTTTTGTCACTTTTTCACACACTTTGTTTTTGGAATAGTCTGCCAGTTTTCTCTAAAATAATATCTTCCCATAATTCAGAGGCAGACCACTCCAGGCTTCCATGATCTGATTTTCTCACTCCCAAGTTTTTAGTTCTCTAACATACAAGCAGGCTCTGATCAGATCTCTCACATGCCCTCCTGCAATACCTCTGGATATGCAATAGATATCATCAATTTTATCCTATCAAAAATCCATCTTTGTCCTATAAAATCATCCTCAAATTACTTGGGATTCTGTCAAAGAAAATAAAATGAAACAAAACAATAAAACCTTACTGAAATTGCTGCTCTCAGGACACCATACACATGCTCATCAAACCCATGGCCAAGTACTCTAGAGAAAACTAATTTTCATGTCCTTTTTGAATCTTCATCATATTCACCCTCAGGTACCTTATGCACCCTCTGAGGGAGGGAAATGACACTGTCCTCTTGTACTCAAGTTATGAAGCTTTTTTAAGAGCAAGATGGATTTTGAACAGAATTCTTTTATGTTACAGATTAAAGTTGGTGGAGAAAAAAATATCGTCATCAGAAATCAGAAGGATCTCTCCTACTAGACAATTTTGAAAGAATTACTGTTTATTCCATTTTTAAAAGAGTGTATAGATAGATAATGGCAGCAAAATATTAAAAAATGGTAATCTTGACTAGGTTTTTAAGTTACTGAGAGACAGATTTTAATATTTCCTTAACAAGCTCTCTTATTATTGTCTTTTTTAGTTGATCTTCCACGGAAAATGATCTCTGGCTCTTCCATTTTCTTTCTTAGACTGGTGTTTTATCATCTGCTTATCTAACTGCCCTTAGTAGGTCTCAATCACATGGCACATATGTCACAGATTTTGTACAGTACTCAATCTCATTGTGTTTATGAGTCCAGTATGCTTACATAATATGCTATCAAACATCAGTTTTATATCAAAACTGATTGGGACAAGTAAAGTGAACTTCATATTGTGAGTAGTGTTTATACTTTTGGAGGTGATAAAAATAATTATCATACTTGTATGGTCTTTATAATCATTCAGACCTCTGGAATTTTTGCCAGTTACAGTTTGGTTGCCATGAGTTCAACGTCATTTGTAAATGGTGTACTTTTTGCTCAGTATTTCCTCTTTAAGTCAGTCTGTGGTTAGTTAAAGAAAATATATTTTCATGTTATTTTTCTTCATGTGTTCCTTTTTTTTTTAATAATCAAAGAGGTTCAGATTTTCTCAACATGACTTTCTAAAGCAGATAGATTATTGTGAAAATCTAGAGAAAGATATTTGTGTCTTCCCAGTTGCTACCTTTTGAACTTTCCTAACAGTATAGACCCTGTAAGAGGGTCTATAACTTTTAATATTAGTGACAGTCTTTGTGTTTCACAATTGAAATTACCTCCTACTCTGTGATCTGCATTGTGGCTCTTTTTCCTCAGTCTCATATAAAAGCTTTTCAGCCTTATATTGCAAGGGCCTTTACATGTTTACTTTCTTATTTTCTTAAGTTTTTCACTTTTATATCTTCCTCTGTGGATTCTGCAGTTCTTTATCCCATTCTTTCACTTGACCTCCAAATGACTGTTAAAAAGAGGTGAACCAGCTCATGCCAAAGTGAGTCCAGAGAGGGCTGAACGCTGTGCACTGTCAGGCTGGTACATAGCCTTCAGCCTTTTACTACTGAGAGCAGAAATTACTGGATTATGTGTTTGTATTGTTTGTCAGGGCCATCATACCTAAAAAAATGGAAAAAATGGACTGGTATATATTTCTTAAAAAAATGCTTCTTTTTATGTCATTGTTTGATTTTAGCTTGGGAGCAACAGTACAGTTCTCCTGCGATGAAGATTATGTGCTGCAAGGTTCCAAAAGTATCACCTGTCAGAGGATAGCTGAAGTTTTTGCGGCATGGAGTGATCATAGACCTGTGTGTAAAGGTAAAGAGGAATTCTTACTCTTCCAGTGATTTTTTTTATTTCAGATCTATCTATTGTTTGAAAGCCAATCCTATTAAATTAGTATATCCCAATGTCCCCACTTCCTTAGTAAAAAAGGACACACCTATGCTGGTTTGTCCGTGAATAGCTCACTGGAGATGGTTGTCAGACACAGCTGATTAAATCAAGGATCATGTCTCCCACCTGAGGTGTCTAAAGCTATGCCATATGAGTACCCCAGATTTTCTCCACTATGGAAATTAGGTCTCAAGAAAGGTGTGGACCAATGACATAAGACAGAAGAAATTTTTAAAATATCAATATTCTCTAAAATATAGCAATATAAACAAGTGTAAAAGAACTGGATTGTTTTAACCTGAAGAGTAAAGAATCCAGTGAAAGAATAGGGAAAATATAAAATATAATGGGTTACAATTGTCCAAAGGCAGGTTTAAATTTGGACACTAACAAAACTTTCTGAATGAAAGAAATTTAGGTACATGAGCAGAAGTATTCCGTAGCATATGAGATACACATATATCCAGGAGAGTTTAAACACACACAGACTCATATTGAGCTGGGGTAATGGACTAAATACCTCTTAAAAGTTCTTCCAATCCCTATTTTCTATGTTTTATAAGAGAAAGAACACTTAGATTTCAAAACTGATTAATTTAAATAAAAAAATCATCACAAAGATCATATGTAGGTATGGCTGCATGACAGAATTTATGTATTTACGATATGATAACCATAATGAAATGACAATCCAAGCATACTTGGCTTTTATATCCCACATAAACAGTAATATACATGATAATTGTACCACAAATAGAATCATATATCATTGAGGTTGGAAGAAATCTTTAAGATCAACAACTCCAACCGTCAACCCAAAACTAGCATTGTAACCGCTAAACCACTGAACCATATCACCCAGTGCCAGATCCAGATGCCTCTTAAACACCTCCTGGGATGGTGACTCCACCACCTCCCTGACCACCCTAATAGTGAAATTTTTTTTTTTTTGATAACTGATCTGCATGCTGTCTAGACCANTCCCTGTCTCAGCTTAAGGCCATTTCTTCCGATCCTCTCACTGCAGGCACAGAAAAAGACACCAGTCCCCACCTCACTACAACTTCTCTTCAGATAGTTGTAGAGACCAATGAGGTCTGCCCTGAACCTGTTGGAGACTAAACAAATCCAGCTCCCCCAGCCTCTTCTCATAAGACATGCTGTCTAGACCCTTCATGAACCTTGTTGCCCTTCACTGGACACAGTCCAGCACCTCAATGTCCTTCATAAAATGAGAGGTCCAGAACTGAACACATTTACTTGAGGTGCAGCCTCACCGATGATGAGTACAAAGGGATGATCACTTCCCTGGTCCCGCTGACTACACTATCCTTGGTACAGGCTTTCTTGGCCACCACTGCTGGCTCATATTGACTCGACTGTCAAATAGCACCCCCAAGTCTTGCTATCCTCTTTGTGTTATGCATTTGACAATAAAATTTAACAATCTGTCATTTAAAAGACACTTTAAAAGGAAAGCATACTGTAATTAGCAGTTAATTTATCAATAGCACACAATTTGTTTTTTAAAGTATCCCTCCTAACAGACAACAAAGTATTATCAAGACTAAGATGTATGCACAGCTACTCGTAAGTTTTGAAAGGCAGCTTTTGGGGAATATGGCCTTCAAGCATAAGTGGTTGTTAAATACATTGCTTTTCACTTTTGTGTAAGTTTTGAACTCTGAATAGCAGCAGATATTATAGTATTTAAATATAAAAGAGTAACTACATTCTTCAGTTCATTTTTTCCGCTGTATGATTAAGAACGAACATTGCACAATGATTTACAAATCATGTTAGTAAATGTGTCTAATTATAAAGTAAGCATTAATTATTCATAGCTGGAAACATTTTATTCAAACCCAAAACCGTGTTTCACTTCTTTACACTCACTAACTTCATAGAACTAATTTCATCTTAAAAAGGAAAGGACCAATATTAAGAAAGTTATCAAGAATTGATACAATGCCACATGGTGAAAAGCCAGACAGATGGTATAGATATTCTAGTTTAGCATATATGAACTGCTTTAGAGTATCCTTACTTGCATTAAAAATATTGATTTAAGTACCTTAGGTGTGCTATGATTTTGGTTCATTAACAAGATTCATTAACAATTACACTCTTATGTATACTAAAGCTGGAATATAAGCATTTCTTCCTGACTAATAATGATCTCTTCTTTACATTTCATGTACAGAACACATAATAAACATAAGTAGCATAAATATCTTATAGTAATATGAAGTATCTGAAAAAAAATTTTTACATCTATTAGTTGAACTCGCATGTCTGTGTACAAACCCATTTGGGCAAACAAATTAGGCAATCATGCACAAATGTTATTTTATGCAAGAAATTATTATTTTCTTGTAAACTGATGCAGTTTTACAGAGAATGAGGACGCAGGTGGTATATTAGATACTTCATCTCTCTTTAGATACAATATCTTTAGATTAACATCTATCTGTTGTTTTCTAAAATATCAAAGTCCTGCTTTTTGTCATGAGCTTCTTCCTATTTGAACAGTACAACTTGCAATTGTTTTCATTCACTTATATAAATTATATTGAGCACACCCCAAAAATCCTACAGTAACAATACGTTTTTCAAAAGTGGCTTGTGAATATCCATAATTAGTTGCATTAATATGCTGCAATCAGGCAGGCTTCTAAACAGGAGCTTTTCAATTCTATTAGATGCATTTGATTTGACATCATAAATCCTCAGGACTTTTTCTCGTACAGCATATGAGTGACTGAATATAACAGCCTGACAAAAATGAAAGATTAGCTCTCTTTAGGAGTTATCATGCCATACCAGCTGGAACTGGCATAAGATCATATTCATGAAAGTGAACCTGGTAAAAGTTTCCAGCATTTCTACAGGAAAAATATAGTAGGACTTTGAGAAGGAAAACTGATACATCAGTTCCAAAACACAAGCAAACACTGTTGATGATCAACATCTTTTAGACATTCTTCTCTCAAGTTTTGGCTGAGTTCTGAATGTTTTGACTTCTAGAAAAGACTGTGAGAAAATTGTTATTTCAGATATCCTGACCAGTTGAAATTGCAGTTGGATTACTTTGTAGTTTATCAACAATTATCTTATATTTTTCATATGTTTTTAAATATAATTTAAAATGTAATAATTTTCTTATCACCCAAGAAAAATAGCAAATGCTTAGATATAGGAACCTGTTAAAGAAATATGGCAGAAAATCAAGGTATTTTCCCCCTTTTGGTTTACAGACAAGGGGTATTGAAAAGAGGTTAAAATTTAGATCTATGAGAAAATAGCTTTGTTGTAGGCAAGCAAATAGATTAACATAAGCAGCAGCTGAAAATTAACTCTTCAATTGCTGCATTTTATTGGAATTTTAAATTTGATACATCCTCTCAGACATCTGTGTTTTTTTCAGCTTGACATTTTCAAGTCCGATGCATCATATAATCTGAAAATTCTGCTGGGGATATTTAAATTTGTTCCAATTTAATTGGTCTCATGCAAATCTTGTAACATACCATTGTTAGAGGTACAGACAGGTACATTGTTAGCAGAACAGACAATGTCTTCCCATCCTTCCTGAGAAAGCAAAAAAATGTTAAATTCAATGTTAAATTCCAATCAAATTGTTAAATTCAAAGTCAAAATGTTAAATTCATGAATGACATGAGAATCTTTGCCCAAGCATTTATGACACATTGAGTTATGATTGAAATCTGTCATTTGAAAGATGAAAATTTCTTCAGATGTTGGTTATTTTGTATCCCAAGAAATGCTTAATATACGGAGCTGTAATACCATGCCTGCTTTACATCGACTTCTTTGTAATTCAAGAGAGAAAGTTTAAACAGTTCAAGATTGAAACCCTACTTATTTTTCTGCCATGAGATTCAGTATTCCCCTACAGGACAATGCTGTTATTACAAAACCAGCTTGATTAAGAAGACAATTATCTATTTTATGAAATTATTTGTGAGTTAATAAATCTCTTCCTCTCATTTACGTTTCAGGAAATGAATCAGATAGATCTATTCACATTTCATTCATTTATTTTCATGCCTGCCACTTCTGTTTTCTGCTTGGTTGTTTTTTAGGCCCTGTCCTGTGAAACATTTATGAATGCTGCCTTTTGTAAGTCTGCTGGCAAGTCAGCAACAAATACAGTATTTTGGAAAAGCTCATCTAATCTGTAGAAGGAAAAACTGGTTTTGAAATAATTCTTTGTAACTGAGAAAACTAAAAGAGATACATAATTTATGATCTTTACCATGATCATCCAATTAATAATCATGCTACAAAGTAATTTGGAATCTTAGTAGAAAAAGAATCAAATGATACTATGGATGTGAATTAGTTTCTTGCAAATTTAGAACACTTTTTTTTTTGCTTTGCATTGCTATTTTGGTCAGTTCATTTCACTGACTAAAGTGATTTTCATATAGGTTGTAAACATCTGCTTGATCAAAATGTATAAGCAAGCAGAATGTACATTATGAATTTTAGATCTTGCTTTTACAAATACATTTACTTGCCTATAGTACATTTTTGAAAAATCCACCTTTACCTCACTTCTCTCACTTCTTTCAATAGGTGCTTCTATATAAAGGGTGGTGTTTAATTTGTCTTTTCAAAGGCTTATACTTCAAGAATACCTGATCTACTGAACCAACAGCAGTTCTGTCAATCCTTCCTCATGAGTCATATTTAAAGACCTCCAGCATTTTCTCAATAGATCCCTTAGGAGCCTTCCTCTCACCTCCACATTCAGGCTTCTGGTGTGTCTTTGAACTGAATTTTCATCAGAATAAACTTCTTTGAGGGGTAGAAGTGGTGCAGGTTGGGTGGTAAAAGTGACATTCTTTCTAGAGGCTAATGTGAGGGAAGGAACAAGCCTTCCTCCAGCAGCAGCTGAATCTTCCTGTGTTCAGTATTGATCAAGTAAACATGCTTTGTGAAAGTGCAGTGCAACTGAAGGATAATTTCACGTATCTCAGTGTGATTTTTTTTTATTGAATTAAGCAAGATGGTCTTTCAGAATATAGTGGAAGTAATAATTCTTTACTGGTGCAATTTATTTGTGGTATCAGAATAATCACTGGAGATATCACTGGGATAAGCTGAAGTTGCTTGTCAGTTCTACATCTTCATACTGGAAAAGTTAACCAGTAGAGCATTCAGCAAAGACCTGAATATCAAGGAACCATCAATAAAAGTGTCAATGACTTCAGCAGACCAGGAATTTAGTGCCTTAAAAGTGTCATTTGCAAGCAGAAAGGACACAGTTTATATCCTTTGTATTGTTTGTGATTTGCGAGATGCAACCTACAGTAAATAAGAATGTGTTTGTTTTTATTTAAGACATGCTATTGTAAATAACCATACAGACTTTGATTTATAAATCAATGTCCTTTGTAGTCTTTAGAAATAGATAACACTGTTTGATGTAAGTCTAACTTCTACAAGTTTCCTTTAAGGTTTTAGTGCTTCAGCCATGGTTTCAATGGGTTATACAGTGGTCACAGCAGAAAAAATGCTGACATGCAATACACCAATAACTATGCACAAAAAAGCACTGTGATAAAAGTGATCTTTTTGTTCTACTATCTAAACTTGCCTTTCAAGACCTTAGTGAAGGTGGATAAGTTACTTCTTGAAGTTTTAAAAATAACACAGTTTATCTTAGTGTAGCTGTTCTTTTTAGTGTGCATACAGTTTTTTAAGATTAAAAGCTTATACACAAGAGAAAGTCTATTTTATTTTGTCAGAATAACTAAACATGAATGTTTAATTGTCTTGTAAGAGGTGGCTCTATTTTTAGTCAATGGCATTTTCACATCTTGATTAGAGTAAGTTAGCGACTGGTTTACGAATCTGCTACATATAGTTTCTGTGTGAATTAAAAGATGAACTTTCTTTTTGCAGTCAAAACTTGTGGATCCAATCTTCAGGGACCTGGAGGCACTTTCACATCACCTAATTTTCCATTTCAGTATGACAGCAATGCTCAGTGTGTGTGGGTCATCACAGCTATCAATACCAATAAGGTAAGTTTAAAATTCTCTTTGCTCTTGTTTCCCCCAAGACTGTTTTGCTTTTTGTATGCCAAATAGATGCTATCATGTTTTGCTGTGATTCTCTAAATGAATTCCCAGAAGCAACCACTCAATTGTATGAAGCAATGTCATGGGTCTACTAATATTTTGTTATAACCAGAAGAGCTGCTTTGCATATAAGGCTGTTTATATCATGTTTGGCCTTAGACTGTGTAGGAAGTCACTGAAGTTCACTTTCCCTTCATGAGGGACTGTTCTAAAGTTGTTTATTTCATTGTCTGAACCACTGTATTAAAATCCCATATACTTTATACCTACACTTTAAAGCAAAAGTACTAGGAGTTTTGATAATGCCAGATGAGTCAAAGTAGAGCAATAAAACTAAGTTATGACACGAGTTGTCTTTAATTTCAAGAACTAGGCACCTGGCAGAAATGGTTATATTCTATTTCTAGGTGTATCATTTTATCTGTACTGAGTGTAATGGACTTGTTTAGATGTAATAAAACATAAATTAGCTGTGCAGCTCAGAAATGTTTTGTAAAGGACTATCAACATCTGTGTTTGCTGGTACAGAGGTATATTCTACCTCTAATTTCTGCCTTATATTGTCATCTGCATCACACTCCATTAACTGATCAGACAGGCCTAGAAGGCCTACCCCTTTGCACCTGTGTTCATGAAAGGACTCAGTGAAAACATTTAGTTACACTGGTGTATTTCTCCCTCTAATCTTACAAAGTCCTGTGTGGAAGCCACCCTTATGTTTCACATTGGTAGAAGAAAGAAGTATATTTAAACAGTTGATTAGAATTTGATAATGGAAATTGTAGACGTGTTTTCGTGGGGGGTGGAGGAGTAGGTATGGTTGTTTATTTGTTTAATTCTTATTCCAAGGACTGTTAATCCAATTTATCCAATTTTAAGGTCACTAAAAATGTGTCAAGAGTCCCTGAAAAATGGACAATCTCTGTTACACAGAGGGGCAAGAACTTCAAAAGTAATTGCTAAGATCAATTTCTTTCACATTTTTATTTCTTTAATCAAAATCTATTAGTAAGATGAAATCTGTGTACATCTAGAATTTCTGAAAGTTTTGTCAAATGTGACAGCAGATAGAATTAACTATCATACTGTGTGAGGAAATGAAACACAGCTATTACACTTTAAATGGCCTGAAAACCTCCATTGAGCAGTTGAATGAATTTGACTCTTTTCACCATATTTTGAATAAAATGGTTTCCTTTCTTAAATTCGGCAAGGGCATGTCTACATAACAAACAACAACAACAAAAAAAAAGTCAAATAAGATTTTAGACATTCTACCAATCATAGAAGCAAAACTTTTAGCTGACAAGCAGGTATGTATTTACTGGCAAGTCAGAGATGATTGCAGGTTTAAGGTATTAGTGACTTGAAGATTGTTAAGGAATACACTCAGATGAAGATATTCATGTTTTAATACTGCCTTCCTCCTCTATGTCTGCCAGTTCAGAAGATGGTTATGCAATGTTATCTTCAAACCCTCCAAATTTTGTTTTGATCAAAAATATTCTTTACAGGAGTATTCAAAAACATTATTCCTCAGTATTATTTTCCTTGCAAATGTCCAGTTTCTGTTTTTAAGGAACTTTGATTTTAAATCTGAGTGCAGAAAATGAATTGAACAAATGGTTCTGGTTGTCGGTGTGATTCACAGACCTACAGAATGATTAAGGTTGGAAGGAACCTCTGAAGATCCTGTAGTAGAACTCTCCTGCTCAAGCAGGGCAGCTGACCAGGGGATCTTTGAATATCTCAGAAGATGGTGACTCCACAACCAGAGCCAATGCCCAGTCACCCCCACACTGAAAAACTGTTTTCTTATGTTCAGAAGGAACCTTCTGTGTTTCAGTTTGTGCCTGTTCCCTCTGGTCTTGTCACTGGGCACCACTGAAAAGAGTTTGGTTTCATCTTCTTTACATCCTCCCATCAGGAGGTTATAGACATTGAGATTTAAGTAAGCATTCTCTTCTCCAGGCTAAGGAAGCCCAGCTATTTCAACCTTATGTAAGAGATACTCCAATCCTTTAATCTTCTTAGCGCCCCTTCACTGGACTCCTTCCAGTAGTTGCATATCTTGCTTGTGCTTGGCAGGTTGCAGTTGTTTTCTTTCTCTCAAAACACAATATCAAATTATGCCATGTTTAAAAATTTCAATTCTAATGAAACAATATAAGCCCTCTTTTTGTTCATAGATTGTACCTGCAAATAACAGGTCAAATGAAATGCATTTGAGTTATTTTCTATTGATTTTTTTCCCCTGAAACTGTAAATCCTGCAAAATAACAAATGAGCATAGTATGAAAACTGTTCCAGAACTTGACTGATAACAATATTTAAGTATACAGCCAGTTAACCAGAATTCATAGGTTGAACCTCTGCACTGATTCAGTAAAACATTTCAGTGCACTCATGCTTCAGTATTATTTGATCAGTACTTCTGTATTGATTGTATTTACAAGGTAAGGTTTTGGTAGCAGGGATAGCTGCAGGGGTGACTTCTCTCAGAAGACATCAGGGGTTGTCCCCATATCAGACAGAGATAGTCCTAGTCAGCTCCAAAACGGACCCACCACAGGTCAAAGCAGAGCAAATCAGGCAAGCTGGTAGCACCTCTGTGATAACTTAAGTGTAAAATATGCTGCACAACAGCAGTTAAAGGAGACGACTAAGAATATCTGAGAGAAAGAAGCCCAGACACCAAGAGCAGAAGGAGTGCAAGGAGGTGCTCCAAATGCCAGAGCAGACATTGTCCTGCAGCCTGTGGAGAGGACCATTGATGCAGATTGTACCCACAGCTCATAGAGGTCCCTGGTGGAGCAGAGATCCATCTGCAGCCTGTGCAGAACCCATGTCAAAACAGGTGGATATGCCTAAAGGAACCTGTGACCTCATGGAGACCCCCTGGAGTAGCAGGTTTCTGGCAGGACCCATGATACCATGGGTGCCCATACTAGAAGAGTTCTTGAAGAACTGCAGCCTGTGCAGCCTCACGTTGGAGAAGGGTGTGAAGAATTATTTCCTGTGGGAGGACTGAAACTGGAGCAGGGAAAGAGCATGAGGAGGAAGGATTACCACAGACAAAGTGTTACAAACTGACTGCAACCCCCATTCCCTGTTCCCCTGTTCCACTCTGGGGGAGAGGAGGAGGCAGAAGAGGCAGGAACAGGGAGGTGAATTTGAGCCTGGGAAGAGGAGGGGTGAGAAAATGGTGGGTTAAGTTTTGTTCTGATTGGTCACTTTCCTACTCTATTTTTAATTGTCAGCAAATTAAATTAATTTTCTCCAGATCAAGTTTGTTTTGCCTGTGACAATAATTAGTGAGCAATCTCCCTGTCCTTATTTTGACTCATGGGCTTTTTCATTCAATTGTCTCATCCTGTCCTGCTGAGGGGTATTGATGGAGTGACTTGGTGAGCACCTGGCAGCAAGCCAAAGCTGAATAACCACAGCTTGCATATTTATCTGTCTCCTATGTATTTAAATATTGTGAAAGTTTGAAGATTGTTTTTGAATCTTTTGATTCAAACTTTTGAAAAAAGTTTGAAGAAATATTGAAGATGTAGTAAAAGAGAGAAAACAATAGTTAAGAAAAGGTCACTTATTTAAAATTAAATGTGAACTTTTAGATAAGGCCATAATCAAGAGTTTGTTGATGGTACATTAGAGAGTTATCCCAGTAATAAGAATGCAAAGAAGTAATGTTACGTAAACAAGTAGTTTTATTTCAAAACATGAATGTTGGACACTGTTTCTGCACTTATGTGATGTACCACTGAAATTACTGAGAAGTCTTAGATTCATCATGGACACATTATAGTGCAAGAAGTTGTATCATAATTGCTTCAACATTACACAGAAAATACTGTTCTTTGGGTAGTATTGGTTGGACATAATTATAACTCTTTGATATTGCAATGAAATGCAGATACACAGGTAATTATGGGGTTTCTAAACTAGGGAATAGATAAAACATTTACAATATTACCTGGAACAACATTCCGATATGTTTATAGTTTTCAGAAAAGGTATCTAGCACTGATTAGAACAATATAAACTTGTTGAGGTTATAAGAAAATGAGATCTTTTACAAGTTAGATTTTTTTTTTCAGTCATATATTGAGGAACCTGCATGTATAAAGTCTTTTCTTATATCAGTGGTTTCAGGTGTTCAGTTTTGATTCATGCTAACATTGCCTTACTGTTCTGAGCACAATACTGCTTGCTTTGTATGTCTGCTAAAAGGCAATACTTTTGATTTTTTACCTTGAAGTCAAAAACCTCATTGATGTATAAATGAGGAGTTGCCATTAAGAATTATTTATAATGGCAACAACAAATGATATGATTGTACTCATTATAAAATGTCAGTATTTACAATATTTTATATCACAGCTGTGTGAATCATGAGGACTTATTGATCCTTGTGCTTCAGAGCTCCTATTTGTTGCATCATTTGCAACAAATCAGAAATTGAGAATCTTTTAAGGCAGAAAGCAATAGATGAAAGACCCTGAAAGGATCTTTAGTGTCAATGGCCTAGTTCCAGGACTGATTCTAGCTAATTTTCTTCCTTAACTGATTTCAGAAATAAGTTTGATAACAGCACAATGTAGATGAAAGAAATATTTTCCCAGGAATTTATCTGCCTCTTTAGCTTTGTACTGCATTATAGTTGATCTCTTGTCTCATACAGTTAATCAGCCATACTCTTCAGGCCCGAGCCTTGTTGACAGTAGAGCCATGATTAAATATCTCAAACATACCCAGAGATGATAATGAGTTGGCTATTGAAAAATAGAATAAAAATTACTTGTGAAAGGAGGGTCATGTGGATGGGAGTCAATAGAAAAACTCATTGATGAAGGTGCACCAATACATCTGATGATATAAGTGAGTTCCTCATATGTTCATTGTTCTTGTGCATGTTTTTTTTTTGCATTCTTATTCTTATATCAGGATCCTGTTCTCTGGAGTTCATCTGTTTAAGTGAAGAAAAAAACTTTTTCAATAATTAATACTATAATTAGAAATAAATCTATGGTATGCCAAAGCTCTGAATAGTGATTCAGTGGAAAAAGAAATATGAGCAATCATAACTTTGTACATAACTTTGTAACAGTGAGGTATCTATCGTTGCCTGTATGGTATCACAGCCAATAGACTCTTTAAACCTCATTGATGGCTTGCACCTTGCTTTTTTACACTCTTATGAGATGCTAGGGTGGTTGAAATTCTCTGTGAGGATCAATACCTGCACACGTGAGGCTTCTCCAACAGTATATGATGGGGGAAATTCAGGGACACTTTTTCCATTTCTCGTTTGTCTTAACATGGTTTCCATCTATTTTTTTATATACACTAATCAAGTGATTGTTGCGGCTGTTTTATCCATGGCTACTCTGGACTCAAATAAAGCTTTGTTGGTCAAAGAAACAAAGCTGTGGTTCCAGCTACTTGAAGGAACATCCAGGAAAATCATTCCTTTACATGGAACAAAATTTAAAGTTCTTTGCTTTGCCCTGAACTGTGATGAACATATTATTAAATCCTTGGGTCCCTTGAAAAAAATTCTTGTGAACAGCTGCTCAGAAATGAGAACAATTTCTCAGTTTTGACTCCATTTCATTACATCTCTCACACCCCATAAGGGAAGTTTTACCTAAATATCTCATGGGATGTTGTATAAACTCATCAATTAGGATCTGAACCATGCTATGTATTGCCAGTAATTTATGCTGACATTAGGTAATGGGATATTTTTTGTTAAAATTTTGAGTAGTAAATCTTTTTATTTTCATGACGTAATTCACATCCCCTGACTAGTGCATTTTTTCTACTGATTTTCTCCTAAAAAATTAAAACTTTTTTTCCTTTAATTGTTTCTGTATAAGATCTGGTGTTTGAGCAGTATTTCTTAGTAAGAAAGAGGTGGAAGTATTTATAACTGTTCTGGTATTACATTTGGATTATTTTATCTCAGGTATGGACTGTATGCACAGAAAGAAGAATGCAGGATGAATTTTAAAGTTATGTGCATCTTGCTCCAAGCCACTCTTTTTTCTCAGGTCCTGTTATCACAGAATCACATAGAATCACAGAATCAACCAGGTTGGAAAAGACCTCTGAGATCGTGGAGTCCAACCCATGACCCAACACCAACCTGTCAACTAGACCATGGCACTAAGTGCCACATCCAGTCTCTTCTTAAAAACTTTCAGGGATGGTGACTCCAACACCTCTCTGGGCAGCCCATTCTGATCACTCATTCTGTAAAGAATTTCTTTCTAATGTCTAACCTAAACCTCCCTTGGCCACCCCCCTTAAGACCACACCCTCTTGTCCTACTGCTGGTGGCCTGGGAGAAGAGACTGACACCCACCTCATTCCAACCTCCCCTCAGGTAGATGTAGAGAGTGATGAGGTCTCCCCTGAGCTTCCTCTTCTCCAAGCTAAATAGCCTCAGCTCTCTCATCCCCTCCTCATAGGGCCTGCGCTCCAGTCCCTTCACCAGCCTCGCTGCCCTTCTTTGAACCTTCTCCAGCACCTCAGTGTCCTTCTTAAATTGAGGGGCCCAGAACTGGACACAGAATTTGGGATGTGGCCTCACCAGTGCTGAGTAAAGGGGCAGAATTACTGCCCTGGTCCTGCTGACTACACTATTCCTGATCAAGGCCAGGATGCCTTTGGCCTTCTTGGCCACCTGGGCACACTGATGGACCATGTTCAGCTTCCCATCAATCCAAACTCCCAGGTCCCTTTCTGCCTGGCTGCTCTGTGCCCAGCCTGTAGCGCTGCAGGGGGTTGTTGTGGCCAAAGTGCAGGACCCGGCACTTGATCTTGCTAAACATCATCCCATGGGATTCAGCTCACCTATCCAGCCTGTCCAGGTCCTTCTGCAGAGCCCTCCTGCCTTCCAACTGATTGACACTCTCCCCCAGCTTGGTGTCATCTGCAAACTTACTAATGGTGGACTCTATCCCCTTGAACAGAACTGGACCCAACACTGATCCCTGGGGGACACCACTAGTGACCAGCCGCCAGCTGGATGCAGCACCATTCACCAGCACTCTCTGGGCCCGGCCCTCCAGCCAGTTCCTAACCCAGCACAGAGAGCCCCTGTCCAAGCCGTCGGCTGCCAGTTTTTTTAGGAGAATGCTGTGGGAGATGGTGTCAAAGGCTTTGCTGGAGTCCACGTAGACCGCCTCCACAGCCCTTCCCTCATCCGCCAGGCAGGTCACCTGATCATAGAAGGAGATCAGGTTGGTCAGACAGGACCTGCCCTTCCTAAACCTGTGCTGGCTGGGTCTGATCCCTTGTCCATCCTGTAGGTGCCGTGTGATTGCAGTTAGGATGATCTGCTCCATAACCTTGCCAGGCACTGAGGTCAGGCTGACAGGCCTGTAGTTTCCTGGGTCCTCCTTCCTGCTCTTTTTGTGGATCGGTGTGACATTCACCAACTTCCAATCAACTGGGACCACCCCAGTGAGCCAGGACTGTCGGTAAATGATGGAGAGCGGCTTGGTGAGCTCTTCTGCCAGCTCCGTCATCACCCTTAGGTGGATCCCATCCCATAGACTTGTGACCATCCGAGTGGCTCAGCAGGTCACTAACTTCTTCCTCCCCATCACTGTCTATCAACCCCGGAAGCCAGTTGTCCTTAGGACTTATGACTTATTCTTCATTCTAACATACAGTTGGTTTATCCATGGACTAAAAGCCCTTGTTAAAGGCAAATAGCAGTTTGCAGCCTCTGAAGTGGAGTAGAGAAGCCTAGAGTAGAAGACTTATTCTATTTAGATATTTGTGTAAGAAAATCACAGTTAGAGGAAAAAGTGATTTCTAGCAGGCTTAACAAAGCCCAAACTCTTGATTTTTCCTTCCAAAGGAGAGGCTATAAAATGATCAATTTAAATTTAACTACAAGCTAAAATACCAGTGAAATCTGAATTAGGGCTAAAGTTAACCAGAGTTCAAGTCTTATGAATTATACTTGCAGATTTTTTTTTCTAATCCCAGTGACAGAAACACTGTGGAAAATGTCAGTGGTAGAATGACAGACTTTCTGACAGATCTCAGCCACATTCACACCACATATTGTTCATCACCATGCATCAAGAAGGAGAAAAATAAGCAAAAGGGTTCCTTTAAAAAAAAAAAAAATAAAGCTGTTTTTCCAAAATTGTAAGGAAAAATTCAATGTGTAAGCTGACTGTTAAATTTAGATGAAACTGAAAACTAGGCCTGGTTCTGTTGATTTTATATGATAGGAATTTTAAAAAAAAGACATTTTATATGATCATATGTTATTTTTTGTTTGTCACCATCATATTCTAAATTTTGCATTGCATGTATTTCAAGCATAACATATTCTTACTACTTCCATAAATATATTCTTTAAAATGCTTTCTTTAGAATATAGGTTTCCAAAGTTTGCGAATGTTCACATTCTTAGCTTTTTGTCTATTTCATTTTGAAATAATTTTGAAATCAATAACAATTTATGCCTGATGGCTGGGAGACAGTTGAGTTTTGATTTTGGTTTTAAGGAGTTTTTAAATTATTGTTATTGCTAGAGATTTTTTTGATTCCTTGGTTGGATTTTGTTTGCATGTTTGCTTGTTTATTTGTTGCAATGTCAATTGTTTTTAGGAACTCTATTACATGAATTTTGATGTAATGGCATAACTTACTGAAAATTTATGACATCTGTTTCCAACTGCTGTAGTTCCTTACTTTCTGAGAAATTTTTGAAATAATTCAAAATATTTGAGAAACTCCTCACATGATATTTTCTAGCAATCTGAGAAGTTATACTAAAGCAGTAACGAAATTGTTACTGAAATAATGTCAAATATGGTTCTTATTTAATCACTCTGTATTAAAATAGCATTTTTAAATATGTTTGTACATTCTGTTCTTCCCTTCCTCCTTCCTTAGATCATTAAGTTGCTGTTTTCTTCCCGCAAAAAAATTAACCTTTTAATTTCTGAGATTTTTTACTTTTTAGGCCAAGTCAAAAATAAGCTAAGCAAATTCAGCAAAACACTAAGTATTTAAATTTAATTTATCACAGCTGTGTTATTTTGTTAACCATGTCAAAACTGTCAGTGGAACATATCCTAAGCTTGCTGTTAAGCCTAAACTCAGTTGCCATTCATATTTAATCATGTTAACAGTATAAATCTCAAGCAGGATGGGTGCTTCAAAATGAGCTCAAACACTCATTTCATGAAGTTTATTTTGGTCAGGCCTGTTGGAACAAACTGTAATGCACCTCTTTTTACAATCAGATGTCTCAAACTTGGCTTTCTCTAAGCCGTGTGAAGCTGTACCACAGGTGATCCAGTCAGTGAAAGGATAAGAAAGTGTGAGAATACTTAAACTCACTCTGAACTATATATTTAAAACATAATCCTGTTTTTCATCCATGTAGATTAAAAAAGCTTGTACTGTATTTATCAATAGGAGGTAATAAATTTTTATCCTATATGAAACTAGAAAATGTAAAAATATGTCAGTTCTGTTCAGAACACTTTTTTTTTCTGTAGTGTTAGCTACACTATTCTTCCAAATTGTTCATGTACAATTTGATCCAGTTAAAAATATCTAGGTCACATATACGCTACAGTTAAAACATTCTTAGAAATATATGTGGATAGAAGTGCAATTTTCTTAGCACAGTAAGAGCACAGAGGGAATCCAGCTATTCCTATGACAGGAAGTTAGCAGGTTCATTTGTGAAGGAATAGAATGAATTGTTGAATAAGAGCATTTGGAGTCAGAAGGTATGTGCAACTATAGAGTGATACAAGACTTGTCCTTCCATGCTGAAATTTTGCTATAGGTATACTTTCATTATGAAAGGAGGACAGGTTCATTTTCTTAAATATTGTAAATTTTACTTGACTAATTTTTTTCCTGCCATTTCTGTGACTATAGGAGTGATGTTTCACACTCTGACAATGGAATCTACCCATAGGGAATGGGTGAGATTGTGCCCATTGCAATAAGTTCAACAGAAGTAATTATTTCTGTTTCAGCCATCAATGATTTTAGATTCTATCTCTTGCTTGTATTTCAGGTATTGACTCCACCTTTGGATAAAACTTTAGATAAAATTAAGTGTTGAAGTTTAGTTTTAGTTATGTTTGACTTTCTATAAGTTCTTAAAATTTGTCTAACATATTCCCATCCATTTTGAATGCAAACATTTTTACTATTTTGTACTTATGAATATGCACACCCAAGCTAGAACTTTTAAAAAGATATATGCATATGACTAAGAGACTTTGATAGGAAATTTCCAGTGCTTGCACTGTGAATATTTGAGGTGTTTCAGTCTTTTTTCTTTGATGAATTTTTGGCAGAGACTTGTCACTTCCTTCCACATGGTTCACTTTGTTGCTCTTGCAAATGATCTTTATGGGATATTGTTCTGCTCAATATATACCTTTTTTATTTTCTATGACAGAACTCCTTCAAAGGTTCATGGTACTATTCTATGGCGGGCAAATCTTGGCTGCCAGATGCCCACCAGGCTGCTCTATCATACCCCCTCCTCAAAAGGATGGGGAGAAAATACAATGAAAAAGCTCACGGGTCAAGGAGAAGGACAGGGAGATCACTCAGCAGTTACTCCCATTTGCAAAATGGACTCAACTTGAGGAAATTAGTTAAATTTATTTCCAATAAAAATAGAGTAGAATAATGAGAAATAAGAACAAATCAAAAGAAGCACTTTCCCCTCCCTTCTTCCCAAGCTCAATTCTCTCACAACTTCTCTACATCTCCCTCTGAGCTGCACAGGGAGGACAGGGAATGAAGGTTGCAGTCAGTCAGTAACAGTGTGTCTCTGTCACTCCTTCTTCCTGATGCTCTTTCTCTGCTCCAGTATGGGTTCCCTCCCACAGGCTGCAGTTCTTCAAGAACTCTTCTAGTATGGGCACCCATGGTGTCATGGGTCTTGCCAGAAACCTTCTACCCCAAGGGATCTCCATGAGGTCACAGGTTCCTTTAGGCATATCCACCTGTTTTGACATGGGTTCTGCACAGGCTGCAGATGGATCTCTGCTCCACCAGGGACCTCTATGAGCTGTGGGTACAGCCTGCATCAATGGTCCTCTCCACCAATGTCTGCTCTGGCATCTGGAGCATCTCCTTGCACTCCTTCTGCCCTGACCTTGGTGTCAGACAAGCCAGGCTGACATCAGTTAGTGACCTTTCTGCTTATTTTTTGGAACAAGCGGTTTGCCCTCTGTGGGATTAAAAGGGTCAGACTTCTATGCTGGATTCAAGGATATCCTTTCTGAGTAACTACTGGAAGGAAGAACAGAAGCAGGGGTAAGTTAATTAGAAGTCCTCAGTCCCTTCCTACGATTGCAATCATCTTGCTTTTTAAGACTGAGCTTAGTTTTATAAAGGCAGAATGATCATGAGTTTTTTCATTGTAGTTTTATGGATCAATTGAATTTTTATCCTGCTTATTTCCATTACTCTCTGTTTATAGTGGTCGTAATTTTTTTTTAGGCTATCTTAGAGCATCTTTGTCTCCCTGTCTGTGGAAGTTAAAACAAAAAAGTTATTAGAGAAAAAGAGCACAAAAATATTTCAGATTTTTTCCTAACATATCTCCTTTGAAAGTGGCAAAATATATTGATGGCAATGCTTTATGTAATGCAGCTGAGGATACTGTTTGCCTTCTTTGCAACAAGGGCACATTGCTGGCTCATGTTCAACCTGATGTCAACCAGGTACAATTCTGCAAAGCTGCTTTCCAGCTGGATGACCCCCATTAGGTACTGGTATATGGGGTATTTCCTTCTTAGAGGCCCAAATTTGCACTTCCATTTGTAAGAAGACTCTTACTGGTCCATTTCTTCAGCTTGTTGAGTTTCCTCTTCATGGCAGCACGACCCTCCAGCATGTTAACCACTACTCCAATTTTGGTGTGGTGGCAAACTTGCAGAGAGTACACTCTGCCCCATCATCCAGACAAACAATAAAGGTGTTAAACAGGACTCATTCCATTGTTGACCCCCTGACCAGCTACTGGCCTCTAACTAGATTTTGTGCCACTGATAATCATGCTCTGGGGCCAGACTTTCCTCCAGTTTTCGATCTACCTCATTGTCTCTTCAACCCACACATCAACACCTTGTCTATTAATATCTTGACAATGTCAAAGGCCCACGTGAAGCCAATAAAGGAAATATCCACTGCTCATATATCAGTATATCTCATCCACCAGGCTAGTTATTTAATCATAGAAGTCTATCAATGTTGGTCAAGTATGACTTTCCCTTGGTAAAGCCATGCTGACTACTCCTGGTGATTTTCTTGTCTGAAATATTTTCCAGGGTTAGCTCCTCCATTGGTAGTATTAACGTAAAATAAAATTATACCTAGTATAAATAATTTAAATAAAATTATAACTCAGTCTTATAATAAATGATGGATTCAATATATTTTCCTTCTGAAACTACTCTTCTATAATCAAATATATGATAACACAATTATTTTGATGGAAGGACCTGTGATTCTGTGGAAAATTAGGGAGGTAAAGCCTATCAATCACATAGCAGCATTTCATTAGCTTATACCATCAGATATAAATGCATATCATTTACTTACTGGGAAGTACTCAGACATCCTCAGCACAAAAGCAATTAACCATCCTGAGGGCATATGAGGATACTCAGATACAAACAGGATGTGTTTTCTTCTCCTTGCCTTGTTTTGCTTCTACCAGTGAAGAAGGTGATCAGAGAATTCTTTTTGATTGATGAGGAAAGGGTGGGCAAGACATTATTAGCAGTCTTTAGGTGCTTTTTGTTTTCCTAGAGTTTCCTGATGAAATTAGGTATCTTGTGGATATATTTCAGTGGGGTGGATTTCTTGCTGCTGCTAGTATGGGGTTTTTTGCAAGATAATGTCTGGAGAAATAGATTTCTTGGTAGATCAGTAACCAGTGTTCTGGTGCTAGAGAGGTGCCCAGAATTTTCAAGTTTAAGCATTTCTTCTCTTGCTATCTTCTAGGTGCAAATGCCATTCCTACACCATGTTAAAGTTAGTTACTCTGGTGGGTTGACCCTGGCTGAATGCCAAGTGCCCACCAAGCTACTCTATCTCTCCCTTTCCCAGCTGGATAGGGGAGAGAAAATGAGGTGGAAAACAACTTCTAGGTTGAGATAAGGCAGTTTAGTAAAGGAAAAGCAAAAGAGAAATTAAAAAGGGGGGGGGTAGAAAGAGAGAAAAAAAATACATTTATTCTGTACTTCCAATCAGAAAGCACTGTTCAGTCTCTTCCCAGGATGCAGGGCTTCAGCACACAGAGCAGTTGCTCCAGAAGGCAAACATTGTAAATAACAAATGCCTCCCCTGCCTCCTCCTTTCCTTACCTTTTATATCTGAGCTGATGTCATATGGTATAGAATATTGTATTAATTTGGGTCAGCTGGCTTACTTGTGTCCTCTCCCAGGATTTTACCCATCACCATCCCCTTAATGAGGGAGGAATGTTGAGAGACAGCACTGATGCTGTGACAGCACTGCTCAGCAGTAGCCAAAACATTGATGTGTTATCAATACCCTTCTGGCTACCAATGAAAAGCATGGCACTGTGAGGGTTGCTATGACAAAATGAGCTCCCATCTCAACCAGACCTAATACAGTTACTAACCAGTCATTTCCTTCAGTGTCTGGATCAAAAGTTTTATCTTCTTTTCTTATATCTTTGTAAAAAGTAAAATTAACCTAATTTTATAGAAAACCACTAGTAATTTTTAGAGGTGGAATGTAGCTCATTTAAACTGTATCTTGGCTTAATTTTTAAGTACTCTTCTAAGGGGAAAGGATTCATAACACCTTTAGAAACTTCATCATTATTTTCCTGGTAAAATGTCACATTTTATGGAGTGAAAACTTTACTATACATCTGAAAATATTTTTAGAGTTACATTTGCATTGGAAGATTGAGGATAAGAGATGAACATATGGAAATATATGCAGCTATATAATCAGGAACTAGATACACATATTGAACAATTGTCTGGAAAGACCATTTTCTGGAACATATACTCCTGAGCATGTGCTTTCTCTGAAAAACTCTAGGAAGTTCTTGAAGTAGTCATTAACTACTCAGTAAAACCTTTTCTCATTTTACTTCTGAGCTGGATAATGGACTCAATTTTACCCAGAGATTGGGTTCTAAAGGATATACTTACTCCCAGGCCCAGAAAGAAGACACATCTACTGAAATTTCTTAGGAATTGGATCTCTGCTCCTGTTGATTCCTTTGAAAAAGTCCTTACAAAATTATTAGAGATCAAAGTACATCATCATAATTTTCAAAAAGTTATTTTCCAAATAGGACGCTTTTTTTCTCTTGAGATTGGATAATATTATTAGTATTACTGCCTTTTTACTATTATTTACTTCTGGGTTTATAACTTCAATTTAAATCAGCCATTCAGTGTTGTTCATTGCTTCTGGGTTTATAAATAGCAAGAGCAGACCAGGATGTCAAGAGAATGTTGCCTCCTGTTTAGCTACTTCCATATATTTTTTAGGGAATAAATAGTGCACAGGTGAGCATATTTTATTTTTAATAATTTGGAGTTTTAATTAGATGTGTATATATGGAGGAAGAGAAAGTACAAGATTCCTTTATCCTCATAGTAGTGTCTAGGGACATAGTTATATTCATCCACTGAAACAAATTCAAAATATTATTCGCCTGTATCAGGGTAGTTTTAGTAGTCTGATATCTGCTGGATATATCACAAATGCTACTATAAAGGCATAAAATTTTAGATACTACTGAATGTCTTTTTCTGAAAAAGAAGAGGATAGTACTTATTATATTGCCCAATTTAAAGATATTCTTCTCAATTCTGAAGTTGTACAGATACATATCTGATATCATTATTCGGCTCATAATGTGTAAAAAAATAGATCAAGACTATGGTGATAAAATGTCTAAGATGAAATTCTGCATTTTTGAAATTTTTCTGGTGCCTGTCTTCCAGAACCCACTTTTGATAGTATCATCATCTTATTAAGAATTTTGTCGCTCAGGTGTATAATTGGTGAAATATTTCTGTTCATGGTATTGTTCACTGACATTATATCTGAACAGTGAAAAACATTTTGTGGTCCCTCTGCAATTTTGAGGGTTTTTTTCAGCTTTGAAAGACATTGTGGAACAGTGAATAAATACAATAAATGCATAAATTTAGCATGCTTGCAGCTTATATGGACCAATAAAACCATGGGCCTTATTTCATTTATATTAATGATGTTTTTGTCTTGCTCTGGGAAACTGGAAAAAAGATTTTCCTTGAATTTATAGATCAAGAAAGAATACTTGCCCCTGCGCTTCTAATTACTATTCATCTACTAACCAGATCAATAGCAGAATTTAGTAATGTTAGTCTGATTTAAAGTATGTGGAATACAGTAATAAATCATCACAGTTTTTTCCCCGAAGTGTTTACTCTTATGAACAATAGACTAAAATCTAGAATTACTCTAAGGTTTTGCTGTAATGTTAAACTAATTCAAGGATGCCACCTACCTTTGGTTTGCCATTTATAACTTTTTTTGAGAAATGAACATAGAGACTGTTAGATGACTGGTAAAAACAAAATTTTTGGAAGGTTTATTAAAATGTTTTCAGTTATTTACTCATCCTACCTAAATTTCAGTTTTTATTTTGAAAGGCTCCAGCACATTCAGCTTTTAATGCTGGTATCATCAAACACCTTTTCAGTATTCTAAAGGGAATAGTCAATACAATAAGCACAGCAAATCCAGCTGTCTTTGAATGTGATCAAACTAAATTCGACATTGTAAAACAAGGACTCTGAAAACATATCACTAAGTTATCACTTATTTTCTTGCTTGTTGGCATATTTGCAAGGATTTCAAGTACATTTTGTATTGTACATTGTGTGTATACTTTGCATGTCAAAGGTAAACAGCAAAGGCTGAATTTCCAAAAAATATACAGGTTTTTTTACAATAGTTGCAATATGCAAATGTTTGTACAGTACCTATGTAGCAAATTGGTTTTTTGACTCTTGCATGTTTTATATTGGCAGCTTGGCTCTTGCTCCATTTGTGCAAATTCCACTAAAACTAAATGTCTTCAATATCAGTTGACAAGCATATTCATTAAATAAATGGCAAGTTTATCAAGTCCAAAGTTTGTGCTGTAAATCATCTCAGGTTTAGTATGTGAAACCTGAGTTGAATTTGATTGTGTATTAACTGTTACGTATAGCTTACTTGCGTTTTAATTACCTGGAGTTATGAAGTACTTGATTGATACAGTACAGTAGCTATTAGTATTGATACTATATAGTAGCTACTATAGATTAGCTATTAGTACTTGGATTTAATCCTCTTCTATCAGGGGTATGTCTGGTAAACAAAATTATTTACTGTCTCAAGGAATAATATTTAATTTTTTGCTATAGGTAAAATATGGTCCTATTTGGTGATTGCTGTTTCTGGTTCTGATTTACTGCTGTCAGTTTTGCACGAAGTTTCAGGATTCTCTAATTTTCAGTTGCCTTAAAAACTTCAAAGAAGAAATCAGGGTAATAGAACTACAAGAATAAGATTATCACACGTTAATATTCCAGATTTTTTATAGTCAGTTGCTATAGCATATTTCATTTTTAATATATTCTTAAATTGCTGAAGTTATTAATAACATCACTGCTACTTCTTTCTCAAAAATGTTTGAGAAAGAATATGATATGAGACAGATATAGAGTCATCTATGCATGTATGGCTTTATGGAACTACACTTTTCAATGTCATACCTATCCCATTATCACAGTTTTAGGTGAGGTACAAAGACAGTGAGCCAGAAACCTTGTAACAAAACATCTTTTTACTGAAAAAATATTAATGGAGAAAAAATAAATAATAAACTTTTTCTTTTTCATGTACATTTATTTTGATTAAAAATAGAAGAGCTTTTTTTTATCTCAGAAAATAATTTCAGAGTGCAGAAAAAGGAAAGATTATATCAGAGCAGCCAGATCACAGCAGAATCATCAATAATTTGGGAATTCACTAGAGAGTAGTGGAAAAATTGAAGCTGAAGCTTATGATTTAAACAAAAAAATCAAAATGAGTTATTTTTTTCACGTTTCACAGTATTCCCTGAAAAGTCAGATATTTTCATCAAGTTCTGTTACTTCTTTTATTTTTGAACATTGTTAAAAAACAATGAAAAAGATCTTACATTTCTCCAGTGAAATGAAGATATTTTTTTTGTCTTGAAACTATCTTGAAACTGACATTTTCCTTAACCTTTATCTTGTCCTTTCTGATGAAATACACATAGCATGGATTATTGTTGATTGTGCTAACAAAATTTGTTTTAGCTTTTTGACACAGCTTGTAAAGACAAGTACTTCAACTACAAAAAGACAGATGCTTCATGTCAATTTGATGGTACTCAACTAAAATAAAATATCAGGAAGGATATTAATTAAAAAAATATTACCGTTCCACTTACCAAGAAATATCTGATAATGAGATTAGATTTCTTCATGTGCTTAGTGGAAAACATGATTAAGATTTCAGAGGATGAATCAATTATGCAATTTTTTTAACATCTTGCTTTTCTTTCTATTATGAATATAGTATTGATGTTTTTGCCGCAATGTTATTGCAAAATGTATTTTACTATTAATAAGTGCAATATAATTTCAAGTTGAATTCAATACTAGCATTATTTGCCCATGTATTACTGTGGAGTCGTTGTTCTGTTCTGATGTAACTGCACATCTAATTGCACGTAATTTAAAGTGGACCAAAAAGGAAGACTCTTTATTAATAGTGGATGAAATATGTGTCGACCTTAAATCTAGGTGTCGATTTCAGTTTAAATTCTTATGTCTAGGCTTACACATTTGGTGTCTAGAACAGCACAAACTATCCAGAATATATTTTTAAACTAAGATTAAGAAGATTTATGTGTGGTTTTCTCTGCTTTACTCCGTTAAAGCAAATCAGCTGCTTCCCTACACAATTTCCCATGCCCTGTCTATCTGTACCCTCCTGACTCTTTGTACTTGGCTGTAGTCCCTGGGGTATGATTCACACATATATGTGCACACACACTTTTATATATGTGAATATGCCAAACTGGCTGTTCCTCAGTGTATGTGTACTCCCATTTACACCTCTAAAGGAAAGTGTTTCTTTTCCCTTTGGACCAAGTTACAATCCTCATAACATACATCAGTTGTCCAACTTTTCTATCCTAGCTTTTGTACATAGAAACATGTCCTTCTTTAAATACCAGAATCCCAGTGTAACAAAGTAATATGAGCTTTCAAGGACTTGATATTAATCCATCAGAATGGCATCCATATATTTAACCACAAACAGTTTCAGTTCTTGATTATAAGTGTGATTAAAGACAATTTATTAAGGTATTGAAAATTCCTGCAAATAAATATTGTCATTTTTATCTATATGAAAGTTTGAGAAATTTGTAATTTTTTCAAAGAGACAGAGTAACCATGATTAGTACTTTAATAGAAACAATGTGCTTTATTTTCTTTTCTAATAATATGGTTGAATTTTGCTCTAAGTGAAAAATTCTTTGTTTTCTTAAAATGCAGCTGAAATTTTTATCCTTCAGCATAAATATGCATACAGTGATTTAAATTACAGGATATTAAAAATGGCCATGTGTCTGATACTTGTATTTTACTAAGAAAATTACTTTTACCTTTGATGCCTCTATATCCTACTTGAGCCATATTACAGATGTCAAGAGTAAATTATATTCTTCACCTTCACTGCATTTACTCAGTAAGGTAATGCCCTTTGAGTATATGTTAATCAAAATCTAATGCAATTATCCAGAACTGTAATAAACATGTAACAACTACATAAATAAGTAAAATCATAGTGTTTTAAGGAGGTCAGCAGAGTGATGATACCTATAAAGTTATTATAATTCATATTCCATGAACCAAATTGTTTGGGTTAATTGCAATAATTTATTGTAAAATATGCTAAAATTGCATGCAATTATTAATTAGAACATATTTTTTATTTACACTGATGAAAGTCTTATTTACAGACTCATCTCTCAAGTACATTTATTTATTTCTAAAATATATTTATTTATTTTATTTCCTAGGTTATTCAGATAAATTTTGAAGAATTTGATCTGGAGATTGGTTATGACACACTGACAATTGGTGATGGAGGAGAAGTGGGTGATCCTAAAACTGTGCTTCAAGTGTAAGTCTTTTGCATTTACAATTTGTGTGCATTGAAGAATGTCATTAATGTGTTTTTGGTGAGACTAAATAATTATTAGGATCAAGTAAATAACAAAAACTAATCTTACTGAGCTTCTAAAATTACTGAAGGTGACAGTTTAAGTACATTGTTACGTGATTACTGCTCTGAATTCAGAAAGAGATGAGCTAGACGTCACAAAAGAAAAAGATAAGCTAAAATGAGAAAATTTTAAAATGCATAGTCTGGACATTCATTTGTAGACATAAATTTTAGGTGCTATTGTGCCACCTTTATAAGTGTGTTTTCAAGTTGAAAGTGTTTAAGAACATAATTGAAAATAGATAAATGGACAACTTATACACAAACTTTTACAATCTCCTAGCAAGGTTAGCATGACAAAAGATATGCTATAGGATGTTGATCTTTAAGTGCTTATTGACTATTATAGATAACTCAAAAAACCAACTTAATATATTGATGAAAATTACTACAGAGAAAGGCTGAATAGGATATTCCGTTTCAAAAACAACATCCCCCAGGATCTTGGGATGCATGTCTTCAGGCCCCATAGACTTTTGGCTTTTCAGTTTTGTCAAATGACCTCAAACCTGCTCTTTGCTTACAGTGGGAGGGACCTTCTCCCCCAACTCCCATCTAGAGGATAGGGGAAAGAAATGGGAAGCTAGACTGATAGTGAAGACTGAGTCAAAGAACTCATTGGGTACCTCAGCCTTCACTATATCCATTGTCACCAGTTCTCCCTTCTCATTTGTCCAGGGGGTTACACTCTCGTTGGCCTTTCTTTCGTGACCAATATGAGAAGCATTCCTTGGACATTATTCCAATGTCAAACAATGGAAAAGCTCCCCAGGGAAGTGGTGGAGTCACCATCCCTGGAGGTGTTTAGAAGATGTGTAGATGTGGTGTTTAATTACATGGTTTAGTGGTAGACTTGGCAGTGTGGGTTAACAGTTGTACTTGATGATCTTAAAGGTCTTTTCCAACCTAAATATCTGATTCTTACCAACGAGAAGACCAGGATTTGCACAAGTATTTCAGGTGCAACTGCTTTAGGATAATGCAAAGTCTCTTCAGTGGATTGTAGATGTGTTAATTACCTCTAATAATAAATTTGAGAAGTGGGGAAATACTGTCATTTCTATTTTATAGGTAGTACCAAACATTAAAAATATATTTCTGATAATGCTGGGATTCAATTTTGGCTATTCTTAGATTCCTAAACTATATGGAATATTCTTTCATATAGAAAGAACCTTTATTAAGTACCCGTTCACCAGATCTCCTTAAAATTTAACTAAAGTATGATTACTGAATTACAGTATGCATTGAGGTACAGTAAAATAATATTTTAAATTTTGAGTAATGTGGTAAAACAGTCTGTCCAGCTTGTAATTCATTTAATATATTTTATAAAAGTATTTCTGATGACAACACTTAGTAGGCGAGAAATGATGAACATACAGTATTAAACTTGTACAAATGTAAAAGAATTCTGAAAAATTTTCTTTAATAAAAAAGTTAATTAGAATTTTCAAGTGTTAATATATGATAAAAGAATCTGTTCTGTAAATAACTAGGTAAATAATTTTAAAGAATTATTACTATGGTGATCCTGGAAAAGCAAAAAAGAAGTACCCCATTAATTAATGGGGGTTTAATATTAAGTAACATTGTATAGTCAAAACATACATCTAAATCACAAGTATATTATTTTTTCTTACCAGTGGAATGATTATTCTGTGATCAGAAGTATTGATGGTAAAGTTATTAGGATTGAAATGCATAAAAACATTACATGGTAGATGGAACATAATTGAGTACTGTAAAAATCATGTAAAACTTTTCTCCTGTGAGCCATGCAGACTTAGTCTGAGATATGATGCATAGCAAATAAAGTTGCATCAGCTGTTGTATCATTTAATTTTTGGATTTTAAATTTTAAAATAATTATTTTTCCTCCAGAAAATTACTGAAGAAAATTGGTTTGAATATGTCTGGCTTACATGTTGATAATGTGAAAACATTTATCTTCCAATTTATCAGTTAATCAGGGAACCTATCCAAGTGTTTAATCCTCTAGTTTTACTGGGCACTGCTTAATAGGAAGGTTCACAACCAAAAACTGAAGTTAAGTGGCATTTCAATAGAATTATGCTTCCTAAATTGATAGCAGCAGTCCTGATTATTCCTACTCTGTGGATGTTAATCACAGAAGTAGCTAAACAGCAAAGCCTCTTCAATACCTGTCATTAAGTTTTCCTGGGTGCCTACAACTCTGAGCCTGTGTATAAATGGACCCAGCAATGTGATTTTGCTCCAGCCTAGGGTGAGCCTGGCACCCAAGTGAACTTAAACCTGAAAGCTATAAATTTTTTTGTCTCTTTGATAAGATGACTAATATGAAGGCATATGATAAGTTTTATTACCAAGGGATAGAGGGGAAGAAGGAAAAGAAATGGTGGATCCTCTTTCATACGTTAGTCCCAGCACTTTTTCAGGATGTTTGGAAGTTTGCTTTCAGACATTTGCTGCAGGTGACTTTTAAATGCAGTGTGCATCTGGGTACGGGTTCCTGTAACACGTTTGGAAAATCCAGTGCACAAGACATGAAACCCATCCTTAATCTTTTTTTATGCTTGCTGGGTTAGGTGTGCTTACGTCCAATCTCCCATATGACAGACTATCTTCTGCAAATGGAGAGTGTTGGAATCTTCTGAATATCCTCTAGTGCAGCCTTCAGTGTACTCTCACAAAAGGAGAATGTATGTCACTAGTATATGGGAGGGATAGTTCTGGAGTCATAGAGGAAGAGGTAGAAAACACCCTGCTGAGTATTGTAACTGTTAGGCTCTTTAACAAAAGGAGAGACTTCATAATCACATACTACTATTTCTACTGCTGACAGTGTTCACTGTTCATCTTTTGAAAGGGAAGGTGTAAGAACTTGCTTCCAGGAGAGGAATCTAGGTACTGAATCCAGGGTAGAGGAAGCCACATAAATCCATGGAAAGAAAGAATAATTCACAGCTTCAGAATTGTGTTATTATCTTAAATAACTCTTAAATGCTGTTTTTTCTGGATTTCATTACTCTATGGCCCTTTCCCACTGTCTTACAGGGATCCCAAAAAATAGAGCAACAAGTGATTTATGTGTTTTGTTGATTTATTCTTTTTTTTAATGCATTTTCAAATGATTTTTTTTCTTCATGTACTATTTAATTGGAAAGTATTGTCTGTCAAAACTATAGATTTAAAAATGTATTTATAATTCATTTCAGAAAACAGAAATGCTAAAAATTTTGATAGGTGTTTATCATAAGAGTTATTCTGTCTGACATAACAGAGAGATAAATATTCTCAATGGCCTTAATATTAAAAAAATATACTGTTGCAAAAAATATACCAGTTACAATTACAAAACACTGTTAGCCATTACATCAGTGTTGTTTCTGAGGAACATCCTGTTCATCTACTAATTTGGCAAAGACTGAACTCACTGAAGACACTTTCCCTTAGTGCAGGAATGAGCAGTTAATACATTTTGGCCAGGCATTTACTTGTTCAGTTCTGGCAAGAGGCTTTGTAGTAGCTCCATCTGTGAACACAGATGTGGGAAACAGACATGAATTTCTCCCACAGTAGAGTATTTCATACAGAAACAAGCTAAAAAAGACCAGAGGGGAGAACTAAAATTAACTGCAAAATATATTTAAAATAGTCCATTTGAAGTTTCAGCTATCTTTAAAAAATGGTTAGAACTGTGAAAAAAATGAACTAACAGTTTGCACTCATACAGTCTTGTGCTTATGATCCATTTTACAAGAATGGGAAATGTTTTGGAACTTTTCAGCATTCTGTTTCAGATGATAAACTCTTACCAAATTTGAGACAAAGTTTTGAGAAAAAAAATGTAATATGACATAAAACTTCAGCTTTCTCAACATTTCCTTTTTGCTATCATACTATTTCATTCAGCAAACAGAATCAATAGGGTTGGATTGACTTGCAAATTTTTGCAAACATGAAAAATGAAAAAAAAAAACTAAAAAGGAAAATTCAAGTTTAGTTCTTTCTAGTTAATCACTGTCCTGCAACATTAGAAGGTTTTAAAGTTGTGACATTTGTTATTTTTCTTAATGAAGGAGTTGATGTCAGGCTCTTCTTCCATTTTTATGGTAGACGTGATGAGGGGAGGAGAGAGAGTGCAGGGAACACATGGATTATCATAATAGTGTTGCTATTTAAGAATAGCAGCTTCCTTTTAAACATGCAAGGCATGGATTCCAAACTGGGTAGCTGTATACCAGAGAAATCAAAGAATCAGTGTAATGCCTCATTATGGGCTTCTAGTGCCTTTGATATGCCTGCACACACCCGAGTCACGCACACAGGACTGCCAGATGAGGTTCAGGATCAGGGAAGTTACAAGTCTTTCTGGACCAGCAACTTAAACTGACATGAAATATTTCAACACAACGTGAGCAGTAGTTACATGTGTTTATAGGCTGCTATCAAACCTGCACTCATTGGAAACTTGAGAGCTGTCTTGACTACCCAGCCGGTAGATAACTAAATTAGTGTGAGATGAACGTGATGAATGTATAAACAAACATAAAAAATGCTCAGTAGTTATTTAGATTACTTAAAAAAAGAAAAAAAAATCTGGTTACTTAAGTGGATTTACAGGTTTCTTTTTCTATCTATAGGTTAACTGGGAGCTTTGTACCAGACTTAATTGTGAGCATGAGCAATCAGATGTGGTTGCACCTTCAAACAGATGAAAGTGTGGGATCAATTGGTTTCAAGGTTAACTACAAAGGTAATGATACATCACTGGAAGCACATGTAACAGTGTACCAAAAATTAAGCCAATATTATGAAATGTTTTTCTTTGACATTAGTGGATGAATTCTATTTCCAGTTCTTTCAGTTTTTAAAACAGGAAAATACAAGCTGAATTGAAAAAAAAGGAAAACAGAAAAAGTTAATTTATTCTCTTAAAGGTCTTATGTCACATGAAACTGCACACTTTTTATTTGGTATGTTCTTACAGCTGTTGGGGTTTTGGCGTACAGTTTTACCTTTATTTTCTGTTATATAATATTGAAAAATATTAAAATGAAATAATTTTCTGATTATTTAAATCTAAATGTGTAAAACAAATGACTACTTCCTACATGCTTTTGAAAATTAATTATGCCTATCACAACAGAAAAAAAAAACACAAACAAAACACTGCAAGCGAAGAACTCGAATTTCTGCCAAGAATTTTGAGCCAAGACAAAGAAAAATTTACCTAATCATGTTCTTTATGGTCTTCATGTGCATAATGCATAATATAAAATACCTGTTGATATTTGACACTTCTGGGAGAAAATGCAGTTTTTATAGAGCATGAATGGCAAAGTCAACCAAAGGCTAAAGTACAACATATACATATATATGCAATTCTATATTATTACAAAATGTCATGTTTATTATTTTATACTAGGTAGGTTTCTGCCTAGGTTTTATAGGTAGGTTTCTGCCTACCACCCAAACGAGATAATAGAAAGTGTGATTATTCATCAGAATTTTTCATCAGAAAAGGAGAGAAGAAAGACAAAAATTAAACCAGTGACTGTGCATGTTAAAAAGGGAGCTGATGTTGCTGAGGATGGGCAGATGGAGTGAATAAGCATATTGAGGGTAAACCTGCACAATGTGACTGGCAGGCTCTTTTTCTGTCCATAACTGTCCTTTGGCCTTCCATGTCTACTAAGCCCCATAGTGGTATGGCATGAGTGCACTTCTCCACTCTTGATATTGAGATCTTGTAGACTAAGATAGAAAGATCTTAGTACTTTGTTGTATGGTGGCCATTAAGAACCAGGATTTCCACATTCCAGCTGTTGAAAGGGGCAAGAAAAATGAATAGCATAAATAACTTTAAGAATTTGTTAATGTAGCAAAACTTGAAACAGAGCTGAGTGAGAAAGGAAACATTTTAGATCTGAACTTTAAATAATTTGCACAGCTTAAGTTGTTGATTCTATTATTTACAGGATTCTTTTCTGGTAAAATTAATTTTGCTTGCAACAATTTTAGTTTGCAGAAGGAACAAGATTATTGTCTATTCTTATAATGTACTGCTATGTCTTGTTTTATTCATGAGTTACATCTATTCTTAGAAGCTATAGTTCTGCAAAAATAAAATTAATTGAACATGAATAGGTAGAAGGATACAGAAAGGGTGAACATTCACAACAGCATCTGCATATAATCAACTTTGTGATTACATGCCTAGAGTCTGTATTTCTTTCTTTCCTTATAATGGTAGTTTACACTAGTTCACTAAATAGCACTTGAATGCATCAAGCATTCAGTGGGATAGGTACTGTGTGGTGGGGTTTGTTTTGGTTTGGAGGTTTTTTGCATTGGTTTGGTTTGGGTTTTTCTGTGGGTTCCTCCTCCTTCCCAACCCAGAATATGGGATAATTTTTTTATATAAGTTGCCTTCGTTTAGATCCCTAAGAGGATGTATTTATTAGAGAACAATGTTCATAAAACAAAATGGGAAGAGTGGCAAGGGCAAGTCAGGTTTGAAGGGGTAGTTATTTCTGTTGTTGTTGCTGTTTTTCTTTTGTGTTAAAGTTCTTTCTGGTAATGATGGTAGGCTCTGAAAACACATGTAAACAGATAGTATTTTGGATGATCAGCTGTTCTGAAATTTAAGTTTTGGAATTTATGAATGGGAAGTTGAGAGAAAGTCCAGTGAGGTAAATTGAGTATTTACGTTAAAACAATACATTCAGGGCTACAACAGAACTCTGAATTCTTTAATAGAATCAAAGAATTAGAAAGAATTTTCTCTTTTCAAAGATTCTTCAAAATTACTTGAAAGAATTATGATTTCTAGGAATCAGGGTCAGAAGACATTTTAGTTTAATTGATTTAATGAATTATTAATGATTATTAATTATTAATTTTGTGAATTACGCCCAATTACTAAGTTGGGCATACAAGTACACACAACTTGCTTGTACATCTCTTGACTAGATCAAATTCTGTTCCTTTAACTTGTCCCCATTTATAAATTTCCCTATTCAGTTAGACACCTAATTATGGCTGATTCTGTATCTATTTATGTCTTGTATGTTTAGGTCTTGTAAGTTTCTGCTTACATCAAAGGTACAATTAAATTAGCATTTTAGATTAGATTCAACAGTTTGATTTTTGAATGGAATCTTCTTTGGATCATTCCCACTGTCCTTGTTTTAGTTTCTATCATGGAGCAATCTTGAAAGACACAAATTACACTCGTTTGAGGTAATTCATAATATGCTATTTAATAGCATTCAACTTCTAATGGGCATTTATCAGAACCTTGTAAAGCTTTTCCAAAGTAAAACCACTAAAACATAATTAAATGCTTGTAGATAGTATGGATATTGTATCTTTTATTATTTCAATTTACAGACATGCTTATGTTGGCATTAATTACTTGATATTGTACTTGATAACAGTACCTACTAACACCTAAAATAATTTATCACTAAATGGTTTGGATTCCTAAATATCTGCTTTAGTGCTTTTGAGACTCAGCTAACTGGAGGTAATGGAGATGTACGTGCCTCGTTCCATCAGAATTCATAAAGACATTCTTCAATCTAATTGACATTTAGTTCTGAGGCTGGCAAACATTTTTAAAAATATAGATTGTTCCAAGTCTTACATGGAATATGATGGAAGGAAGTAAAGGTCATTACCCGGTGCCCCCCAGAATAGTATACTTGCTCAAGGTGCAAAATAAAGGTCACCTCCTTTCTGACTGGGATAGAATTGAATATGCTGTACCATTTTTAATTATAGAAATAGACAAATAAATTTTTTAATACCTCTGCATTTATCAGTTTTCAACTGAGTAATTCCCTTAAATTTATGTTAATACAAGAACTAATTTTTTATTCTCTTTTATGTATCTGCCATTTGAGACAATCTATTTCCAAAGCCATGGTGAAGAGGAAAAAGTACCTATCTAGACAATAGTAGAGAAACAATCTCCAACATACTCAAACACTGGAACTGAATTGTCTTGATATATAATTGAATAAAAAAGAGCTGCACAAAATACATACAAACAAATAAAACCATGGCATAGCCTTCAAAGACTAGAAACCCAATTTTGTAAAATAAGATTTTGGAGAATTGTGATATTTAAATTCACAAAAACATTTGAGAATTTAGCTATGGAATATTACAGTTCTTGGAAAACTCTGTGTGAGAATTTTAAATGCAATATCTTTCATATACACTAGCTCCCTTTTGTAACTTTGAACGTATGTGCAAAATTAAATTCAAAATATTCATTATACACTTTTTTAAAACAAATCCTCTATGGCAGAATTTGTGGAATTAAAGAATAATGTAAATAATCATGATGTAAATTAATAGGAAAAAAAGTATTTTAAGAAATGAAATCAGTATGTAAATGTAATATGTAATCATGTAAATGAAACAGTAATGTAAACACAGTACAAAACTATCCTGTATTAGGACCACATGGGAAAGCTGAACTTCTGTTTAGGTCAGATTTGAGTTCTCTAAAATGGAGGAAACTATCCTCAGGGCAGTCTAGTTCTGTTGGGTCCTGATATCAAACCCTCGGTTTCTGAGCTGTGGCCAAGTCTGAGGGAATTTTTTTTGGTTTTCCCTAAATAACTGGCTACATGCTCTTTAAGATCTCTTAAATCAGTAGGTTCTTCTGATAGTTCTGCCTTCTATCAGAACAAAATCTGTATAATAATACATCAGATATACTCTAATCTAATTGCATAAGAAAATAAAGTTGAAGAAGGTTACATTGACTGGAGTGTAATGATAAGTTTTAGAAGAGGATTGTTTAAGATGCCAAGTTAGATAGCAGTGTAGGTAAAAAGTGAATTTAAAGCAAAGGAGACTTGCTTATTCAATTTTCTGCATCGATGATCTAATTTTAGGATATGGGATTTACACTCTGACACCCAGTATTTCAAAAGATTTCTTTTTGCTTAAAGCATGACTTTCATCTTGCCTCAACCACTGTGGCAGCCTGGGGTAGCCTTCTGGAGTTCGTGATCCGCATTTTCATCCTATTTTCCTAGCAGTAAGCACTGAGCTGCAGACACATCTGAGGTTTTTTGTCCCAGATGGCACAGAGATATTTTTCCATGACTAATGGCTCAACAGCCTTTTCTTTTTTACTGGTGACAGAATACTGAACGATCTGAATTAGGCAAATAGTTTAATCCATTGTTAGTCCTCTAACTATGTCTGTAAACATGAATTTCAGACGTATGTGTGAAATAAGATATGTTTGCCATAACACAGGCTTCAGAAAGTTATCTTGTCAAGTTGTGAGAGTAGCTTGTCTATGAAACATATGTTTTTGTGTTCATTCTATCAAGAAAAATATAGCTTTAATTCTTGCTGTTAATATTACAGGCTAACTTAAAAAAAAAATACTCAGTGAGGTTGTGGACAGTTTCATTGTGTAGTTTTTGGGTTTGGGTTTCACAAGACAATTATGTGGTTCTCTTAGTTAAACACTATGTAATCCTTCTTTTGTGAGAAAAGGGGAAGTGAAGCTTTTCTTCTTTCTGCATATCAAAATCAGGAATTAAATCTATGACAAATTTCTCATTTCTGAATTGTTCAGTTTATCAGTTTCAGTATATATTCTCTTGTGGTATTTTCACTGTTGTGATGATCTCTGTTGCCTTTGTAACCACTCTCCTCTGTGTTTCTCATCATGTGTTTGTTCTCTTTGTGTGTGTTTTGTGGTGCAGTAACTAGACAGGATCATAGCAATGATTTATGTAATTGGATTCTAATACCCACAATTCTATTCCTTGTGCATCCTAATTTTATTTTGCAGAAAGAATAAGATTCACATTAATGGCAAAAAAAATCCCTGCAAATTATTTTATTCCATGTAAGCCTCAGGATTAGTCCAAATTTTGAAAGATTTAAACACTTCTTTTTGCCCAACCCCACTAAACAACAGTTTACTAATACAGCACAACTTTCTTTGTACTGATTCAATTTCTGCTGAAAATGTGTTATTGACAAATTTTGTAATTCAGGATTATTTCTATTTCAGATCTCACTTGAACATAGTGAGCAAAAGGTTATCCATTGCAGAAACTTGGGATACATTTCTTGTGAGCTTACTGCTCACAGATGATACTTTGTGCTGTATTTTACTCTTGTATTTTTCCTGCTTTGTTGGCCAGAATTCACTGCTACCTTTTTCTGACCCTACTCAGTCAGTATTATACAAATATGTTAATAGTATTTTTATCTAATTCTCAACCAATATATTCAGTACAAAATTTCCTTTTTTATAATCCCTAGATTATAATAAAATGAGAACAGCTGTACAGAGTTAAAATAAAGAGTCATTTAACTGGGTTAAACACAAGGAAAAGAGAGCAAGCCATGATATAGTGATACCTCTTCAAAATGTTTGCTTACTTCCTAAAATTGGTGGCATAGAGACTTCCTAAATCTGGTGTATTTAGAGTAGTAAAACTTGATGGATTTTTTTTCATCCGTGACTTTGTCTATTTTTCCTCTCAAGTCCAAATACATTTTTTAGTATTTTGAATATTTTATGTCAAGGACATTTCAATGAAGTATCTCCTTTTGATCACTGTAGTTCTACTAGTTTCATCTGATGCCTTTTTATTCTTTTCCTTGAAAATGCAATATATTTAATCTCCCATTTTACTGCTTACTCAGTTTTGCAGTACCTTTCCTTATTTCTTCAAAGGTGATTGTCATTGTTGTTTTGTCTAATCCAGTGTGATGAGAAAGCTTTGTCATTTCACTGCTTGCTCTGTATTCCATCATGTCTGCCAATATATTGCCCAACAATAAAAACTTTAACTACCCTGACATCACAGTAAAAAACAGTAAAAAACAACACAGTAAAAGAGGTTCCTGGAAAGTATTGATGACAATATTGTGACATGGATACTGGAGGATCCCTCAAAAAATGGTGTAGTGCTCGACCTCATACTAACAGACAGGGAAGGTCTTGTCGGAGATCTGAAGGTTGGGGTCAACCTTGGCTGTAGTGATGATGAGATTGTGGAGTTCAGTGTTGGTAGAGAAGGAAGCAGGGCAACAAGTAAGATTATAATCACAGAAAGTCAGGAGAGCTGATGTTAACCTCTTCAGAGGTCTTCTTGGAAAAATCACAGGGGAACAGACCATTCAGGGAAAAGGGGTTCAGAAAAGTTAGTTGATATCCAAGGATCACTTCCAACCATCCTTAAGAAGGATGCATCGGAATAAGCAAGAAATTTGGCAAAGGGGACAACAGATCTGCATGGATGAAAAAAGAACTCCTATCATTGCTCAAGTATAAACAGGAAATACAGATGAGATAGGAGAGGGTCAGGCCACTTGGAGTGAATATAGAGAGTTGTCAGGAGTAAGCAGAAATGAGACAAGACAGGCCAAGGCTCATCTGGAATTAAATCTGGCCAACAATGTCAAGGACAAGAAGGGCTTCTTCACATATACCAATAACAGGAGGAAAACAAAGGATAACGTGGGCCCATTAGTAAATGGAAGGGCATCTGGAGTAACAGAGGACACAGCAAAGGCAGTAATCAAATGTCTTGTTTGCACTGGTGTTTGCTGACAAGACCAGTCCTCAGGGATCTCTGACCAAGGAGATCTGGGTAAAGGGATCTTGGAAGGAAGACTTTCCCTTGATTAAGGAGGGCTGGGTTAGAGAACACCTAATCTAACTTGACATGCACAAGTTCATGGGCACTGATGGAATGCTGAGAGAGTAGGCAAACACCATAGCAAGGCTACTCACAACCAACTTTGAAAGATTTTGGTGATCAGGAAGGTGCCTGAGGACTGGATGAAAGCAAATGTCACCCTGGTCTTCAGAAAGGGAAAGAAGGAGGACCAAGAGAACTACTGGCCAGACAGCCTCACCTCAATCTTTGGAAAGGTGATGCCTCATTCTGGAAGCCATGTCTATCCATATGGATGAAAAGAAGGTGATTAGAAATAGTCAGCATGGATTCATGAAGAGTGAATCAGGCTTGACCAACATGATGACCTTCTATGATGAAACAACTACCTGGATCAATGAGGAGAGAGAGCAGTGGATATTGTCTACCTCAACTTCAGCAAGGCTTTCAACACTGTCTTTCACAAAATCCTCATTGATAAACTCAGGAAGTGTGGAATGGAGGAGTGGGCAGTGAGGTAGACTGAGAACTGGCTGAACAGCATATCCCAGAGGATTTTAATCAAGGTCTAGTTGGAGGCCTGTCACTAGTGGTGTCCCTCAAGGTTCAATACTGGCCTAATGTTGTTTAACTTATTCATCAATGCCTTGGGTGGTAGAGCAGATGCCTCCTCAGCAAGTTTGCTGATGACACAAAGCTGGGAGGAGTGACTGATACCCCAGAAGGCTGTGCAGCCCTTCAGCAGGACCTCGACAGGTTGGAGAGATGGACAGAGAAGAACAGAAGTTCAGAAAGAAGTTCAACAAAGGCAAGTGCATGGTCCTGCAGCTGGGGCAGCATAACCCCATACACCAGTACAGGCTGGGGGCTGACCTGCTGGAAAACAGATAGGCCTGGGGGTCCTGGTGCAAAATAAACTGTCCACAAGCCAGTTGTGTGCCTTTGTAGCCAAGAAGGCCAATGGTATCCTGGAGCTCATTAGGAAGAGCATTGCCAGTAAGTCAAGGGGGGTGATTCTGCCCCTCTAATCAGTGCTAGTGAGGCACATCGGGAGTGCTGTGTCCAGTTCTGGGCTCCTAAATGAAAGAGAGACATGGAGATCCTGGTCAACGTAGGGCTGCAAAGGTGATTAAGGGACTGGAGCATCTCTCTTATGAAGGCAAGCCAAGTGAGCTGGGCTTCTTCAGCCTGGAGAAGAGACAACTCAGAGGGGACTTTGCTAATGTCTGTAAGTATCTGAAGGGAGGGTTTCAAGAGGATGGAGGCAGGTTCTTCTTGGTGGTGCCAAGCAGTAGGAAATGAGGCAGTGGGCAGAAACTGATGCACACTATCTCACCTGAACATGAGGTAGAACTTCCTTACTGTGCAGTAACTGTGCACTGGAGCAGATTACCCAGAGAGGTTGTGGAGTCTCCCTCGCTGAGGATATTTGCAAACTGTCTGGGTGCAATTCTGTGCAATGTGCTGTGGGATGACCCTGCTTGATGGATGGGATGTTGGACCAGATGACCCACTGTGGTCCTTTTTAACCTTACCCATTCTGTGATTCTGTGAAACAGATTAGATAGTGAAGAAGTTTATTAGTGACATCTCTCCGCTGGTAGAAGTGACCATTTAGTTTTACCATTAACTAACAATATTTTAAGCAAACACGCATAAAGAACCTATCATTTTATGACAGAGATCCTAATATTTGTAGGAACTTTCCATTTGCACTTGTCAAATGCCCTTTTAGAACTGCAAATAGTATGCCCATCGTGGTTAAAGTAGGTCTTGTATTTTATTCCCTTTTCCAACATTGTTTTGGAGGAACTGTTAACTTACGAGCAGACTGCTCCCTGTAGCCACAGCCAAGACGGCGTGGGGGTGCATGGAGAGGAAGATGTTGTCGGGCAGAAGCAGAACCCTCTCCATCTTTTTTGGAACCACGCTTTTCTTGTTGGTAGGGTGGAGAGAAAGGGCAAGAGACACATGGGCTGCTGCAGCCGCTCAGTTCAGGAAGCCTCACTACCAAGAACTCTTGAACCGCTACCAAGAAAGTGGCCACCACCGTCCTGTTTCTTGGGAGTTATGAGAAGTGATACCTGTTATTGAATCCTGTAACTGTTGCCACATTCCAGGGGGTCTGAGCCACCCCTGGGGAGCCACCCCCAGCACAGTGGAGAGAAAACGAGAGTAAAACTAACTGTGTGACCACTGCAGCCATTCCTCTGTGAGCTGCGTGCTTGGGAACAACCCCTGCGTCAGAATCAGTGTGGAGCTGAGCTCAAACCCCAGTGGAACTGAGCCCAGCTGAGCTGCATGGAGTTCCAGACAAGTGGAGCCAAATCAGAGCACAGACAAGCCTCAAGGAGCCACTGGACTGGATTATCTGCAGAGGTCCTTTCAAACCCTAACTGTTCTGTGATTCTCTGCATGTTAGTGTTGTTTAATATTCTCCATGTTGATTTAAAAATTAGGTTATTTGCATTCAAAAAGACAATTTAATATTCATATTTCTACTTAATGGTTTTGTTTGGTTAAAAGGAAGGTAATTATTTTCATGGCATACAACTTATGATCCATTTTCTACAACTCCTGTCTTATCAGTGGAGAACTGGTCAGACAAGTTGTTATTTGAAGGTGACTCCCAGGACTCTTTAATTTTGTTCAATAAAACTATAGGTCGTTCTTTCTGCTTTACAACATTTAATTAAAAGCATTTAGCAATCCAACCTTTTGTAGTAGTGTTATCCATAGAGAAGAGCAGAAGGATTTTCTGTGCTCTGACCTTAGTCTGCTGGGCAATATGAATACATTACACGTGGAAAGGTCATCTTTTGCAATGTCCCTAAGTATTAACTACTGCTTAAACCAGGAAACTGGGCTAAATACCTGCTCCTCTGACTCGTCCTCTTCAGCATTTAAATGTGTATTTAACTGCAATTAGTTTTGTTGTCTAATGCATTAAGCATATACGTTACAAAAGACTAACTATTTACCTCTGATTTGGGGGCAAAAATATACCCAAACCTACTTGTTCATTTGTGGGAGTTAAGTTAAAATTTTCTTATGAACATTTTTGAATTTCATCTCTGTAACTGAAAGCAAGAATAGATATATGCAAATAATAAAGCAATTCATGCTTTGGGAAGATTCTCCTTAGCAAAGCACAGAATTAGAAAGTGCAATGCAATAGAATATCAGTTAGGATATCTTAACCTGAAGACCTCTAAAAAATGCCATGAATATGGATCTCTGTGGCCATATTTAATATCTTTTTTATCTCTAAGTGAATCTACCTCATTGTTCACAATACATAATTTTTGTGTTCTCAACTAAGTGGCCCTGATTCCCAAGTTCAAACCTGGCTCTTTTCTCCACGTATTTTATGACACTGAGCATTTGCCATGCCTGATTAGTCTCCTTTTACCACACTTGAGTTTGAGTTGATGGAGGTCCCCCTCCTGGCTGCATTGCACCAACTTTCCTGCAGTGGTGAAGGTCTGTGTGTGGCAGTCTCTGAAGGTGTCTGCTTTCAAAACACTAAGATACGTTTCCTGCTACATCAGCCTGTGAAAGCGTGGCAGACACAGGATTTCCATCTGTTTGTCTGCTGGTGTAACATCATGGCATAGTGGTTGCTTAATTTCTTCATCTGTTGTCATTGCATGAAACAGAGGGCTAAAAATTTATTTTACTTGCTTGGATTAAGAGTGAAGCTTGTGGTTTGATTTGTATATTTCAGTATATAGGATAGCTATAAGCAGGTCAGCACTGTATATAAAATACAGTGAGAAATTTAAAATGTATGTATGTATATAGGTTGTTCAGAATGCTTCAGCTAAAACACTCCAAAGAATGAGCATAACTGGGTGAGATTTTGCACTTCTCTAACTTGAGTTTTCCATATTGCCAAGCATATGCACTGAGAATATTTTTTCCCCTTCTTTTTCCTCCAAACCAATAATTAATTTCCGTAAGTGTTATTATGCTAGAAAACGACGACATCAGCAGTGCCTTTTCATCATATATTTTCATGTTCTGAGAAACTTCTCTTAATTAACTATATTGTATATTAGAGTAGACTGTATCTTACATATATTGCTGGCTTTTTGTTTCAGTTTGCTGCTGGTCAACCTTTTTTTATTGTAACATAGTTTTAGAGAAAATACCTATAAGATAAAATGCTTTAGATTTGCCTGACTGTTGAGGTTAACCCCAGCAGGCAGCTAAATCCCACACAGCCACGTGCTTGCACCCCCTGCAGCAGGATGGGGTAGAGAATCAAAAGGGAAAAAGTGAGAAAACTCCTGGACTGAGATAGTGTTTAATAAAAGTCAAAAGGTGCACTTGCAAGGAAAACAAAGCAAGGCACTCATTCACTATTTCCCATTGGCAGGCAGATGTTAAGCTATTTCCAGGAAGGCAGGGCTCCATCATGCATAATGGCTACTTGGGAATGCGAAGTCTATACCTCTGAAAGTCCCCATCTCCCTTCTTCCCCCAGCTTTTATTGCTGAGCATGTCATCAAATTGAATGGGATATTTTCTTCCCCCAGTGGGATCAGCTGTCCCAGTTGTGTCCCCTCCCAACTTCTTGTGCAGCCCAGCCTCCTCACTGGTGGGATGGTGAGGAACAGCAAAGGTCTTGACTCTGTGTAAGCACTGCTCAACAATAGGTAAAAAAACATCAGTGTATTATCAACGCTATTTTCATTGCAAATCCAAAACATAGCACTATATGAGCCTCTGTGAAGAAAATTAACTCTATCCCAGCCAAAAGTGTTACACCAGCTTACTGTATGATGATGCTTACTTCCAAAGATAGTACAGAGATTTTACATTAATCATTACCTTGCATTAAGTAATTATTTTTATGAACTGATGAGTCTGTACTTTCACTTTAGTAAGTGTTATTGCAAACCTTTTGGTATGATTGAATCCTTGTCATATTTTTCTGGTGCTGAAGCAAACTTTTTAGTTTACTAAAAGCTAGTTTCTGTGGCACAGAAAACATTATGTTAATTTCTGCTTGATGTGCCTTTTTTTTTTACTTTTATAGATTTTTTTTAATTTTAATTTGTTTTTATGGGAAATTATACTAAAGACTATACAAAGAAATTTTTTAACTTAAAACCTGTCTCTATGTTTATATATGGCTTATATGTAGTGATGACTCAGTTATCTGAAATATATAGTGAACATCCCCTTTTTTCATTGTATTCAAAATATGAATTTTTGTTTACCTTCTTGTCATATTCTTATAGAAATTATACATATGAAATAAAGCACTGAGTACAGGCATTTTAGTACAACTATTAGGCGTGCAGATGGAATAGAAACAAAAGCTTGCATCCTTCAATTAAAAAGCCATAATCATGTTATGTGATGGCTTATGACTAGCCATTGCACTCTCTCTAAGAACAACTGCCGGAAAGTTGCATGTTCTTTTCTTTTTTTAGCTTCCCCTTTCTTTCAGTCCTGCATGGTGTATTTCTGTGGATAAAAACTTTCATGAAAGATGCAAAATGCTACAATAACACATTGTAGACCCCATGATGCCACAAATCTCTTATTAAAGTGAGATGCGTAATGTGAGTTTGAATTCCTTAAAACTAAGGGGAAAATCCAATGTCTAATATCATGAGAGACCATGCCTTTATCTCTGTGGTGTCACATCAAAAAATAGACCATCATCTTTCTCCTTGAATTCTAAATCTTGGCCTTTTTGGGTTTTTTTGTGAAACAAGAGGGTGGCAGCTGGATAGCTGTCCTTGGCTTTAGATTTAGCTTCCCTTTTTATTTTTTTTTTTTTTTT